>JALJCO010007808.1:0-42873 GCA_023101725.1 Atherinomorus stipes | reverse complement strand
TAGTCTGGTCTACAATGTGCTAGGCTGACCATTAGTTCATATTACTCATGCTTACTTTACGAGCTGGGTGTCATCACATTATTACCTGGAATATACAGTAAGTAATGATCTTTAAACAGTTCATTCTCTTTTGTGAGTTTGGTCAGAGCACCATCTTCTTGTAGGAAACTATTTTAAAGCTGAATGCAGACATGTTTCCATGGGGGGAAAAAATTGAACTTTTCAAAAGTTAACTTTATTTTGGGTGAATATTAACTTATTAAGGATCTTTTAATGACCTCTTTTGAAATACCACTTTATTTCAGGGAGCGGCTGTGTTGAACTGTGGTATTTGGTCATTGTCAGCCTGTAACTCTATAAATAAAGTAAAGACTGGTGCATTGTGATTTAAATTCAGTGTAAAATGAACAACTGGTTTATTATAGTAGTTCTGAAACAGATGGATCTTCATTAAAATGCAAGGTTTTCGACTGCAACTTGCTGTCGGCTACTAATATATTCAGTGTGTGCAGAGTAAGCACCGACTGTCAGTGTGCACATCTGTTTCTATGCAAAAGGACATGTGAAGGGAAATGCAGGCATGACTCAGAACTCGTGCTCTTTCAGGTTAAATGAAATCCTGAAGCATTAGTGGAAGTAAATGCATACAAGGGTGCTAAATTTACCGTAGTGTGGGGTGGGGTGCGAAGAAAGATATGTTTATGCAGTAAGTTAAACAGATGGGAAATTAGGTACAGAAAATGCAGAGAGTGGACCAGTAATTTGACAGATTAGCCATTAGAAGCAGCAGTCAGAAAATCAAGCAAACAATGTGTAAAGCATTTGTATTAATTCCTCAATATCTTTTTCGTCTTTCAGTGTGATTCAAGAGGATTATGTCATGCTGTAACACTTAAAAAGGATGCAGTAGTGAATGGTTTTGTTGTTCCAGCAAATATTTTAAAGGAAGAATAAATAAAACTTTTTGTGAGTTTTTACATATTATGTGTGTTAACACAATGCCAAGGAGGAAAGACATCAGCAGTGATCTCACTGAAGCCATTGTTGCTATCCATCAGTTTGGGAGTCCATTGCTTTATAGGTTAGAAAACTGCCACGTTCCCAGGAGAAGCTGCAAAGATACAGAAAGCCTCTTTTAGCCTCTACAGGCTTCAGCGAGCATAAATGTTCAATTCATAATCGTACAATTACAAAAGACTGAAGAAGTATGACATGTTTGGTAGGCATGGCAGCATGGCTTAGGTCTGCTAAGTTGCATCTGAACAAACTACAAGACTTCTGAACAATGTCCTTTAGACAGACAACATGTTTGGAGAAAACCAAGTATCTCATACCACCAGTCAAGCACGGAAGTGGAGGGATGATCATTTGGGCCTCTTGTGCAGCCACAGGATCTGGACACCGTACAGTATATTTGTTGACTCTGAACTCCTCTGGAAACAAAAGTTTTCTTGACTCGAATGTGATGAGATCTGTCTGACAGCTAAAGTTTGGCTGAATTTGTTAATTCAACAAAACAGGCCCCATTCACCAAAATTTTTGCAACAGTTCATAAGTAGAATTTAAGAACAAATTTGTTTGTTAAGGACAAAGTTTTCTTAACAAACAAATTTGTTCTTAAATTCTACCTACAATTTTTTTCCAAAAATCATCCCATTCACCAAAATTTTCATGTCTTGGATTTGTTCCTTACATATCCTATGAATGCTCAAGACTCTCATGAACATCTGAGTACCGATTTGTTTGAACAAAATCAGCATCTGTGATGTTTTCTGCTGATGTCAGATTTTTAAATAACTGATAAATTATGAAGCATTTTGTTATTTTAAAGATAAATAGCCAAATTTTGCTAATTGTGTCCTAATGTTGAAATTTCTGAGGAGAAAAATAAACTAGTTTTTATTCATTTCATTTGTTCAAAAACAGATTGCAGTTAAGGATTGCTGATCTACCTAACAACATCAGTGCAAAAGACTGCGCACACACCTGATTCGTTCCCTCAATCACAACATCACTCTTCAAATGTCCAAGTCACCTGAGACTCTCAGATCCACCTGCTGAATGTGCTATTTAATAATTGAAATTAATCACAACATTGTCTTTGTATTATAATGGTAAGTTTGACTGAGAAATCAAAGTGTTCTCATAACCTGTTTAATGACTTGTTTGTAGATAAAGCAATTTTTGTATTTAAATTATATGTGAAATATTTAGATTAGAATTCACCATGTGATTACTTTTAGCCAAGTTTGCACTTTAAAAAATTAGGTTAATAAGGCTTCAGCGCAAATTTTTATCAATTTTTTTCCATTCATTTTTTTTGCTTGTTATTTGTATTCGTTGTTCGAACCTCCGTCCTTGTCTGTTTGCACACGGCCCTCAAGCCTCACGACTTTTTATGGCCATTTTGTGGCCATTAACATGCAAAGTAAAGCCAGCTAGTCCATCCTTTCAATCTTGAAAAATGTCTTTCTCCAGTTTAAGAGGAAAGATACAAACAGTGCTGTAGTCTACGAACACGCTAATGAATCTGATAGAAGATTTTCGTTAACAAAGAAAAAAAACATCCTCAGTAAAACTTCAGAGCATAAAGATTTGTACGAAGATATTGGTGAATGGGGCTCAGTGATCTCGAACACAGCAGCAAGTCTACAACAGAATAACTGAAAAGGAAAAGAATTAAAAACCCAATTCCCATTCCTATTTTTATCCCTACCCCTAGCTCTTCCCCTTGGCCATTTCAAGTGCTAGGGATTGAAGTATTCTCCTAAGAAATGGGACAACCCTTCAAAATCCTCATGCGTCCCAATAGTCATTTGTGGTGCAGTAAACTGACATCACAGCTGTTTCCAGAAGAGTTTGTACTGCCATCTGCAGCTTTGAATCGTCAATAAAGACTTGTTACAAAAAAATAAATGCCGTCTACAGCAGCAATAATCTCCCTTTCCTGGGCAATTGGATTATTTTTTTCAGCTTTGGGCCAAAAGACGTAAAAATGAAAAGTAAAGAACGCAAGTTTAATGTTAATATTACGTTACAGACATGAGCAGATGCATGTAACATTATGTAATAGTGATTTTTTTCACATTTGTAATGAAACTGTAATACAGTAAAGCGACTTTAAAATTTCGATTTTCATGTTTGATGTACAAAAAAATACATTTCTGCGTGTCTTTGGCTCGCCATTTTCCCATTATTTCACATGAAATTGTGGGTAATATACCACTTGTTTTTCAGGTGTGCCCCTGGAAAATCTCCGTCGAAGGCCAGATATCCCTACCATTTCCCCCTCCCCATTGGTCTGAGCCAGAGTTGGGACACCACTACCCCTTCACATGACACACAAAACGAAGGGTTAGGGCCAAGGGGGAAACTGGAATTCGCCCAAAGTATTGACATTATCCAGTCAAAGCTCAGATTTCAACCGAATTGAAATACCGTGGTGGGAAAAAGATTACAAAATTCTTCCACTCAGACATCTGTCCAATAAGCTTTTTCCACTCTGAAGTTCAGTTTCCCTGTCAAAATAAATAAATAAACAAATCTAAAGCTCCATTAAAATATTATGTTGCACCTGCAAATACAAAACATAAGCACCTTCTCACTCAGTGAAATATCCAGAATCCATGAAAATTTAAATATTTCTCTCTTCAAAACACTGAACTTGGTGCAAGATGTCTTCTTGGTGAACAATTCTTGGAGAAACTTTGAGCACGTGAATCATGAAACACACTACTGTCCAACTCTTAGTTGGACTCACTTAGTTTATCTTTTACCTCCTGAACTGTAGGTGTTCCTTTAGTAATTAGTTGTGCATTTTCTGTTTTTAATCGAAAATCTAATACCAGAAGAGGCAGTAAATGTTTAGAGGGTCTGCATAGCCACAAAGACGAAAAGTGAGAATATTTAGATCTTGCGAAAGAAGCACTATTTTACCCTTTGCTCTTATCTTGGGGGACAATCAGCACAGCAATGCATACACAGTATCGTCTACTTTAGATTTTTACCCTGTATTGTTGCTGATGTTTTATAAGCTCAAAAAAATAATTCTCCATAACTTAAAAAATCCAGTTTTCCAAGGGAATTGGAAAGATTACCTTAACGCCCTGCAGGCTACAATAGTTTAAAGTGCAAAAAAGTTGCCTCCTTAAGGAGCTTCTGCTTGTGAGCATAGCCGGAAAACTTTTTAAGTCTTGACCTTCTGTTGCATCTTTAGCTGCTGCAGTGTTTACCTTCACGGCTCGATCTGCATGCAGACAGAAGAATGCAATTAAAGCCTAAATCTCTCCTCAAACACATCACTTTCCCAGACAGGCACACCTAGTTCATTGGTCCCTTCTCCAAATATTATCACTCATATCTAAAGCAAACGCAACAAATCTTGTCATTTACTGCCTGTGCTGACTGTTTACTCCCTATAATGTGAAATATGGTTAATGTGGTAAGAATGAGAGCAGATGAAGCTGCAGAGATCTAAAAAAGCACTCCTACCACGACTCCGTTTTCCAGGCTACCGTACTGCTGCAGCACCTTTAATCTTATTGACCGTGCATCTCTGACACAACTTGTTATCGACGCTTGTTTTTAAATAATCAATATCTGTGTTTCATGTTTGACTTTAGCTTTGCTTAATTGGCAGACGATGAAGCACTCTGCCTGCAGGGGATGGCCATTACCTGAACTTTCCTTTGAAATCAGACCAACCTGCTTTGCAGTTTCAGGCATCACGTGGAATTCATTTTTAATGGGATGGTTCTTAAAGTAGAAATTCTCCTCTCAGTACACATTAACACATGATGAACATTAGGCTGCTGAAATGAGGAGAAAATAAAGGCAATCTACACTCACTGGCCACTTTATAAAGGTTTCACCTTAGTAGTTCCAGGTGTAGATTTGCATTTGCCCTCAGAACTGTCAGTTCTTCATGGCATAAATTCAACAAGGTGGTGGAGTTTTTGCTCCATATTGACATGATGGCATCATACAATTGCTGCACATCCATGAGAATCTCCTGTTCCACCACACCCAAAGTTGCTCTGTTGGATTGAGATCTGGAGACTGTGGGGGCAGATGGAGTACAGTGGACTCATTAAACTCTGAGCTCTTTGACATGGTGCATTATCCTGCTGGAAGTAGCATCAGAAGATACTACACTGTGGTCATAAAGGGATGGACATGGTCAGCAATGATACTCAGGTAGGCTGTGGTGGTTAAACCATGCCACGTTGGTACCAAGGGGCCCAAAGTGGGCCGAGAAAATATTCCCCACAATATTGCACCACCAGAGGCCTTAAACATTGATCCAAGGCAGGATGGATCCATGATTTCATGATGTTTCCACCAAATTCTGAGCCTAGCATCTGAATGTGGAGCTGAAATGAAGACTCAGATCAGCAACGTTTCTCCATCTTCTATTGTCCAGTTTTGGTGAGTCTGTGGGAATTGTAGCCTCAGTTTCCTGTTCTTAGCTGACAGGAGCGGCACCTGGTGTGGTCTTCTGCTGCTGTAGCCCATCTGCTTCCAGGTTGGACGGATCTTTCAGAAATGGTATTCTGCTTACTGGTGCTTGCTGGTGACTGTTCCTCTGGGGAGCGTACCTATGTTCCCCAGGTCCTATGATCCGCAATTGGGGAACATAGGACCTTTTATTTTTTTCAAAGGGTCACATGTTCCCTGTTTTCCCTAGAAAAGCTCCCATGTTTCCTGTTTTGTTAGGGAGGGGTGCTATCTAACCCTAAACCCCAACCCTTTTTTGTTAAAAGGGTCCTATGTTCCCTTCTCCCATACAAAGTGGGCAACATAGGAATCAGGGAACATAGGGTTAAGGCAAAAGCTGCTCACTGGATATTTTATCTTCTTCAGACCATTCTCTGGAAACCCTGGAGATGGTTGGTGTGAAAATCCCAGTAAATACTCAGACCAACAACCATGCCACATTCATAGTCACTTAAATCTCTTTTCTTCCTCATTCTGATGTTCAGGTTGAACTTCAGCAGGTTGTCTTGACCATGTCTACAGTACATGACTAAATGTGTTGCTGCCATGTGATTGGCTGATTGAGAATGTTTGTTAACTTTGTGTTAACTAAACAGGTGAAATCAATAAAGTGGCCAATAAATGTATCTCCAGTCCTAATCAAAACAAATCATTTTACCTGATATAAATTCTCTGTTTGGGTTTTACTCCAAACTGCTGGGACCCAATAGTCATTATTCCAGAAATGTAATCTTTATGATTTTGTTTGTGTCCAAGCTAAAGACAATGAAAAAAGGAAGTTAATTGTTAGTGTATCACCAAAACAACAGAATTTTTTGGCTTTCAGCAATATACATATTAAATGAATGGACATTAAATAAAACACACAGATATAACAATTAAAATAGCAATAACAGAGCAGAATCAAACCTGAGAGGGGCCAGAGAGAACACGTAAAGTTCTATAAACATTGCAAATATAATTTTTCAGTGGATGTTGACCAGAATCCTGTTTAACTGTACAACAACTGAAAGTCACAATAAAATTTATATTTCATATTTAGTATTAGTTAAAGGTGATAGCAACAAATTTTTCATCAAAACAATTACTTAACTTTTGCCCCCATATTGTTATAGCAAATAAACACTTGTTTTATCAGTTTTGACAAGTCTAAAAAGTACGTTATGCCAACAGGATTCTTCACCATCAGCATTACCTCTGGAGTTGCTAGCTCAATTGCTATGTGTAGAAGCAGCATCTTCCTTGCCTCACATTTCTCAAATTCTAGCAGACAACAAATTAAGGATGAGGAAGGCCCCGCGGAGGTTGCCACTTTCCTCCCAGACATGTTTAACATTTGCTAATGCTTGATAACAGTTAACCAGTTCTGTTTTGTTGCTAATGCTAATTGAGTAAGCGAGCGTGAGTGCGGCACTTTCTAGTGGGGAGGAATTAAACTTGTTCCTATCACCTTTAAAACAGTGAACAAACAGCATCATGAGTGCTTTTGCTGTTTAGATAGATTTCTGCATTTCTGCATCACTTTGACTCCTTTTAAAGATATTATGTTGAGCCGCTCTTCAGTGTACATCCTGTACAAACGCCGAGTCACTATGTAAGGCATTATTTGCAGTAAAACTCCTTTAATTTAATCAATACTTGAAGTAGAATGAAAGAACGAATGAGTACTATTGTCCTGTGAGTTCAGAGTTTCGCAAATTGTGTTTTTGTTGGTGTCTGGGTAGTAGCGAGCTGTTCTCCTCAGCTGTACTACAGAAACATGCATTGTGAACGTGGGGCCCCGAAAAATGTGTAGAACACCCCGATAACTGACGGAATGTGAAATCTGGACTCACAGGACAGTAGTACTCGTTCATTCATTCGTTCTTTCTACTGAAAATTTGGGGGAAATCAAGGCGTTTTACTGCAGATAATTCCTTATATAGTAGCCGCCCCGTTTCCGCCATTGTACTGGATGTACACCGAAGGGCGACTCAACGTAATATCTTCCGAAGGACTCAAAGTGATACAGAAATTTTACCGGTGAGTAAATGCACATAGAAACTCCTAGAAATAAGGTCCAGGTTGAAAAAAAGAAAGTTATCCTTTAAATTTCCTTTAAAAGTAATAAAATATCCTTCTAAAGTACATTAGTAATAATTCTCAAGTGCTTTTTTGTCATAGTTTTCCACTTAAAATCCTTCCTTTTTTTCACAGTCAGTCTTTTCAGGCTTCCTCTCAAATTACAGCCTGTGCTTTCTGGTTTACCTTGGACTGCTTCTGCCCCCACACAGCGATAATTTCACATCATTTTAAGTACATCTGTGGCACATTCAGAGGACAGGAATGTATACCCGTTAAAAATCCTCTGCATCTTATCAAGAGAGCGAGGAAGAAAATGATAAACGAGATGAAAGGTCACTGTGTGATTAGAGGAGCCTCTCCGTGTACTGATCATATCAAGGCCTCATGATTGTTTAATTAATATATTTGATGGCTCTTCCTTTTCATCTCAGAGGAGGCACTAATCACCAAGTTTAACTGTTACAAAGGAGATTTTCCATAGCATAGATACCAATGCGGTTTTGGCTCATTACCGTGGTTTTATTGAACATGAAACTTGTCATTTGGGGGGTAAATAAAACAAGATGGAGTCCAAAAGATTTGTTCAGATCTAGTTCTGAATAGTAATTGTATTTTTCTGAGCCACACAGCGGCCCCCTTTTCTCCAACAAAACACACAAATAGGCATTGACAGTCAATGTTTCAGAGCAAGGCTGCCATCAAAGCCCTATTTGGTTATTCCTGGTAGACGGCGTGCATCCAGTCCTGCGTATTAGGAGAGAGATCTTATGCTTGTTATTGGGATATTTATGTCCCATAGAGTTTATAGATTGCTCACCACATTGTTTTGCACTCCCATAAAGAGCTGAAATGGGCAGAAGTGGTCCCCGTGTTTATCACTGTTTATTCGTCTCTGTTGGTTTATTAGTTTGTGCAGTGCTGCTTTGTTTGCCTCCAGCTTGCTTGACAGCTTGCCTCCACTGGGAATATAGTGGCCTCCGTATCCCAGCTCTAAATATACACCAATTTTCACCTAATGCTCAGTTTGTCTAAAGTCAGTGCTGTTTGGGAGAAGTCTGGCAGGGACGGAAGACAGTATGGATTTATGTGGAGAAACTCAGCTGATTTAATGAGACTTTAATGAGGATTGTTGCTAAACAACTGGGCACGGGTACTGGAAGATACTGACTGCTGTGCTTTGAAATTTTAACACATATCGTGTCTGCATGACAGATGCTGTAGTGTTTAGCTGCATGTCAAACTATCATGGAAAAACTGGGAATTTTATAGACGTAACGATGAAACTGGAGCAATGTTTTTCCACATTATGAATAAGGATAGACAGATATATCAGCTAACTGATATTTTAGGCCGATATGTGTGGTTTTTCCTGGTATCGGCATCGTCCGATACATCAGGTGTTGGCCAATACCTCCAGTCAGCATAATTTACAGACTTTTTTTTCATTACAAGTTTAATGTTTCTATCTAATATTTGTTTACAAGTGCACTGTTTCTGTTTTATATATTTACTTTAAGTGCTTTTTTCTTTATTCTTTTATAAGAGTTATAAAATTACTTTTCATTGCATCCTTCATTATATTAATCTGGGAGTTAAAGGCAGTATCGGCCACAAAAATTGGCAGGTTGCATTGACTATCGGCTGAGGCTGATGAGAAAATGTCTATCGGCCCTAAAAAGATCTGTATCGGCCGATCTCTAATTTTGAAGATGTGAAACATGCGTTGAACGCAGTAAAAGTTTAAATAATTGAAAAAAAATGCATATTTACAGCCAGGAGGAGGTGCCAAAGCTGTATTTTTTAACTTCTACTTATAGTAACTTTATCACAATTAATTTTTTTCTTTCTTCCCCTAATTTATTTATTTATTGTTTCATCGACATTTACCAGATTTTATGTTATTTATTCTGCAGAATTTTTAAATAAAACAAGAAATATTTTAGCATTTTGTTTTACAATGGTGCCTATTTGGTGACATAGGAAAAATGTATTTAGTTACATGGCTACAGATTACTAATAAGTGTGAAAATGAGTCATTACCAACAAATCAACCGCTTGCTCCGTCAGCATGTCTGCGTTTTGTTTTTTTCTTAACAGGACTAGAGGCAGGAATTTAAAAAAAACAATCATGCATGCCCATTTTTTTAATACTAATGGGTGATGAAGCGCTAAATACCAAAAATAACGTTTTCACCCATGTTTCTCTCCATTGCCTTGAACGGGCTGTGTGCTGCAAAATGTGCTGCAATTCTGTGGCCGAATTTCCCGCATTGCCCAGCGGACGTGACGTCAAATGAAGCTGCATCCGCAGTTTTGATACAGGAAGACGACTGGCGCGGTAAATTCAAACACTGTAAGCGATAGTTATGGATTCTTCTGCCGTCAGCAAACGATCCAGATCAACTGAAAGACACTAAAAAGTGTAACTACGAAGAAAAAGCGTAGTAAACAACATTAAAGCTTCAGTTTGTGCACGTGACGGCTTGGCTCGTGGCTGCAGTTACCTAAAGCGCCAGTTGAGGCAGTCGTGAGTTTCATTTCTTGATCTTGCATCTAGTCCCTTTAATCTGCCTTTAACATCCAAATTAATGCTGTTTCATTTGAACTTGAAAGTTGGAAAGTCTGACTTCCAAGTTGAAAGTTTCAACTGGAACGCCCCCTGGGGTCGGATTTCTTTCTCAAAGTCGGACAATCCTTACAACCTCCAACTTGACATTAAAAGATGGCCGCCCAATGTTAGCAGTGGTAGGAGCTCCTGTAACGTTACGTTTATTTGCACTTCTGCTTGTTGCATTAAATTAGTTGTACTTGTGGTATTATTTAATATGAAGGAATAAAGGAATATTTTGAGGTTTTAAGACATATGTCGATAAGCTAAATTATCCATGACACATGCATGCAAATGCTACAAAGAATGTAACCCATTATCTTGTGGCTACGATCCATGCATAACTCTCACATGGCCATAAATAAATATATTTCTTGTCTACGTCACCAGATGGGCTCCGTACTTACATCATGTCTTTTTTTTCTACTGCTTTCTAAAAGTTGAAACAGTCCCTCAATATATGCTTATATGCATATAAAATATGCTTATTTGATTTCTTGTGTGGAGTTTGGTGAGAATATTGATTTTATTTTGTCAAACAAAAAAACAGCAAAATATTAACCACATTTTCTTTTAAGCTGCTTCAACTGGCCAGAAATTCAACTAATTTTGAGGCAACTTGAGGTAAATCATAACTAGTGTTTTGTATACAGGGAGAAGCTGCTGTAGTGTAATTCAACGCCAGTTGTGCGAATAACAGCTAATAACACTAGCCTTAGTAAAGGCCTTGTTTTGCTAGGCTGCTAGCTGATTTTCCGACCAGTGAACTGGAACGTAAGTTGGTCAGTTGTGACGTCACCCCCCAGTTCCCACTTCCCAGTTCCGAGGTAAATGGAACGCAGCAATAGAGTGCTTGTGACATCCATCTTTTGTAATCAGTTCATGACAAAGGCTAAAACCAGATTGGGCCAGTCTCACTAGAAATCCTGACTTATAAACATTTCTCCACAGGGAAATAGTAACATTACAGTTTGACTGAAAGTGAGGAGGAATAGAAATGATCTGTTGCATGGCAAGCTACAAATGTTTGGCATTTGAAAAACGTTTCCTAACTTTTACGGAGTGTTTTTGTGGAAATCAATTGTAAATTTAAAAAGTCAACAACATGTTATTAAGTTTACGTGGCTCTACAGAAAATTTGAACATTTTTGAGTAGAGATGCATGATATTATTGGCCCAATATCCGTATCAGCCAATATTTGCATTATAACCTATGGGCCGATATCGGCCCAATATTGACTTTTACAATTAACCACTATTTAACAGGTGCTGTTTTGTGATGAACCTGCCAAATACTGTTTTTTGTTTGTTTGTTTTTTCTTTTTCTTAAATCCATGGGGAAAGGAAACAACATAAGGCCACGCCCACCGAGCAAAATTATAAAGTCTCCGGCAACTACTGGATCTGCAGCAGATGCAGCAGAAGTATTTTTCTAATTTTGCACAAGGAACAAATATTACATCATTTTCAGCTTTAATATCAGTATTGGTTATCGGCCAAATGAGTTGTAAAATATCGGCATATCAGACATCGGCCAAAAAATCCAATATCGTGCATCTCTATTTCTGAACACTTAATGTAAAATTGCAGCATTTTGTCAATTTCTGTCCAAGGTAGAAAGCATCTGCGCTCTACACCTCATCTTTTACTGATCATAATGTCAAAGGATTTGATGGGTTTTTGTCTGGAAAGCACAAACTTCCCTTTGAACGGAGCCGGGGAGCTGTATGACCCTGTTTCGTCTTTATCCCAGACTAAAACTTTCCATCTGAGACTGAATGTAAAATTTCTCTTGGGTGAGTGAAGCTGTTAAGTTACAAAACGCAGGTCCAGAAGGATTTCTGACCCTCATCCAGTCCGTTTTTCTGACAGAATCTAACCAAGCAGGGAATTAACTCCAAAAAGAAGATGAAACTAAGTGTAAAATCATGGTCTCTATGGAAACTGACTATAAGCCTTTATGTTAGAGAACCAAATTGACTCATCTACCTGCAAGATATTAAATAAGCACGTTTAAAAATGAACTAATCTCAGATGGCAGTGTTTGTGTTAACTGTGGGAACACTTCACTTCAAGTCAGCCTATGAAACAGTGAATATTTAAGAGAATGATCCAGTTTTTTTTAGATCCAATCCGATACCGATACCTGAGCCGATACTACTGTTGAATGAATGAACTGTATACCTTGCCATGTGAGTGAAGGAATCATGCTTGACATAGTTTTTTTTTTTTTAAGGTAACAAATTAACACAGAGATAAATGTACTTAATATTATTTGTTAAAAATAAAGTCTACATTTATTATATTAGTAAAAAAAAAAACAGGGTTCTTGCAGGTTTTAGCAAGTAAAATTTAAGACCTTTCAAAGACCTTCTAAGACCTAATAAATCAAATTTAAGACCAACATTCAAATAATCCTAGAAATTCAAAAGAGGGGTGGGATTTGATTAACAAAAACACATGTATATATATATATATATATATATATATGAATAATCAATTACAGGGTTTGGCATTAATCAGTCTTGATTAATCCCATAACAATATTTGCCCCAAAAAGTAACTTTAAAAAAGAAATGGATTTAGTGGATGACTGAATCAAATAATAAACATTAGTATTGTCAATTCAAGCTCTACTCAAGAAAAAATGCATTTAATTGTATTTTAATTTAAAAAATAGAAAAAGAAATTGAAAATATCCCTCGTAGCTATCTGAACCTTTCAGAAAGACTGACTATATTATTTAGCGTATTCTACGTGGCCAACGCTCCTCGGGAATGAATAAAGGTAAAAAATTAAGACTTGTCTCGATCAAATTTAAGACCTTGACTGAAAAATGACCATTTTTAAGACCTTTTAAGGCCTTAAACTTTTAAGTTCAAAATTTTGGACATTTTCAGACTTTTTAAGACTCTGCAAGAACCCTGAAAAAAAGAAAATACTGGATCGGAATGCTGGATCGGCCTCATTCATCCAATATCCTATCTAACTAATAAGTCGCTATCGGAGCCGATTTCCCGGATTGGTGCATCTGTGAATATGAAAGTACCTGAAGTGAAGTGTCTCCCTTCATGCTTGTGTGTGTGAGACCCTGACTCCTCTCTCCTCTCCCATCACAGCCCGGGTGTGCGACAACGAACTCCAGCGCTGCCAGAACGACGGGGTGTGTGTCAACAACGTCCGCTGCAAGTGTCCGGCGGCCTACACGGGCCTGCTGTGCGAGAAGCCCCGCTGCGAGTCGGAGCTGGGCGGCTGCCGGGGCCCCGATTCAGGCCAGGCCCCCCTGACGCCTCCGTCCTCCTCCGGTCTGCTGACGCTGTTGCTGCTGGGCTCCACGCTGCTCAGAGAGGCCTCCTGCTGGCCCGCCGTGCTCTGAACAGACCTCTTACTCACTGGGAGTGACACGCCTCCCCCCGCCTCCACCTTAACCCTCCCATGCCCCTTCCCCCACCCTCTCCAACTCTTTCAAATAATCAACAATCATTAAAAAAAAAGATCAACCATGAGCTTTCTGGACTGTAATGTTCTGAGCTTCTCCGCTGCCAGACTCGATGATGATAAAGGGAATGTGAGAGCAAAAACGTTCCATTTAATTTCAAAGAATATATAGAAATAAAAAAAACATATACTTTAAAGAAATATTATTAAAAAGTATGAGTAACTGAGTGTTTGCCTGATAAGAAAGAACAGTGAGTCCCTCCCCTCTTCCTCCCTCCCCCTCGAAGCCATACCAGGTACATGAGCTCCTTCCAGTTTGAGAAGGGATAACTCAAGATGACAGACTTGTTCACTTCCTCTCTTATTGCCACGGCAACAACAGCTGCAACCAATCAGCTCTCACACGAGCCGACAGTGGCCGCGGATCCCCACGGGATGCTTCTGCGAGTTAATGTTTGCCGGACTGATAAAAGAAAAGAAAAACCAAACTAGGAACTGTCCCCGCTGAGCAGCAAAGACGAAGCTGTAAAGACTTCAAGAGAGAGAGGTGAAGAAAAAAAAAAGGAAAACAGGACGCATTCTTTGCTGTCAGTGCATTGTGGATAGAAGGAAATCTGTCCGGACTGCCACTTTGTGACACAAACCCTCGCCCACGTTGATCCCTCTCAATCTTTGTCTCTCTCTCCTTTCGAGCTCTACCCCCCCCCCCCCCCTCCTGTTCAGCCCCCCCTCCTCCGCCCCGTTTCCCATCCCCACTTCGCGCCAAGCTTCCACTGACCTGTGCTTTCGTGAACGTTACTCTGTAAACCCTTGTTGGTTGAAAGATTCTTTTGTCCAATGTTAGTGATGCACATGTGTAAGAAGCCCCCCCCCCCCCCCTCTCCTTTCTCCTCCCTGGAATCAAAACTCCAGTAAATCTGTCTGATTCTTTTTCTATCTTCTCACTCCCTTCCATCATGGTCAGAGGATAGATTTCACCTGAGCAGACGACAAGAGTGTAGAAAACCATCAGTGTGTATTTGCAAGTTCTTTCCTCTACAGAGCAAACAGAAAAAAGTCATGTAGTCCTTTTGTATCTCTGCCGAACTGTGATTGAAAAAAAGGCAACCTTTAATGTATCTGTTTGAGACATCCAAACGCAGAAGCAACGGTTTCCTTCTCTTTTTATTCTCATTGGTTTCTATTCATTGCTATTTTGTTGGTTATTTTTAGTTGTGCAGTTGGTTTTCCTTTGTATTGGCAACGTGCTGGCATCAAAGAATATCGGTTTACATATACAGTATTAATAAAGTGTACTAAAATCCCACCAAAGGACATTATAAATGTTTTGTTCTTGCTTTATCACTTGAGAATTTAAGTGAATAAAAGTCTAAAAATTAGTGTGTTGTTTATTTATTGATGCTAAATAAGTAGCTTCCAGAGCTACCTCAGCATCAGTCTCAAGGTTTTCTTTTGTTGTTGTGTTAAGCTGTTTTCTCATTAGCTTTTTGCACTTATTTTCTCTCCACCACACATTTATTTATCTATAAAATCATTCACTTGATTATTTGATCATTTAATCCTTTATGTATAAATTAATATTTTTTAGTTTGTTAATTTATTGCTGTTTTTATTCAGTTCTGTCTGACCTAATTCATTTGCTATTTCTATATTTAGTTATTTACTCTTATCTATAAATTATCTGTCATTCAATTGTTTTTATTTAATAGTGAACATCTTTAGAAATGTGCAGATTAATAGAAATAATTTGTTTTTTTGTTTTTCATATTGTAGTTGCACAGCTTTTGGGCGCTACATAAACACAAAGTACATAATAAACTGCTCAATATACAGTGGGTACAGAAAGTATTCAGACCCTTTTAAACTTTTTACTCTCTGTTTCATTGTTGCCATTTCCTAAAATTAAAAAAGTTCATTTTATTTCTCATTAATGTACACTCAATGACCCATCTTGACAGAAAAAAACAAATGTAGAAATTTTTGCAAATTTATCAAAAAAAAAAAAAACTGAAATATCACATGGTCATAAGTATTCAGAGCCTTTGCTCAGTACTGAGTAGAAGCACCTTTGGAGCTCGTACAGCCATGAGTCTTCTTTGGAATGATGCAACAAGTGTTCCACACCTGGATTTGGGATCTTCTGCGTTCTTCCTTGCAGATCTTCTCCAGTTCTGTCAGGTTGGATGGTGAACGGTGGTGTTCAGCCATTTTCAGGTCTCTCAGAGATGCTCAGTTGGGTTTAAGTCAGGGTTCTGGCTGGGCCAGTCAAGAATGGTCCAGAGATGTTCTGAAGCCGCTCCTTTGTTATTTCAGCTGTGTGCTGAGGGTCATTGTCTTGTTGGAAGGTGAACCTTCGTTCCAGTCTGAGGTCCTGAACTCTGGAAGAGCTTTTCTTCCAAGATATCTCTGTACTTGGCTGCATTCATCTTCCCTTTAATTGCAACTAGTCGTTCTGTCCCTGCAGCTGAAAATCACCCCCATAGCATGATGCTTCCACCACCATGCTTCTCTGTTGGGATGGTATTGGGCCGGTGATGAGCAGTGCCTGGTTTTCTCCACACATACCGCTTAGAATTGACCCCAAAAAGTTCAATCTTGGTCTCATCAGACCAGAGAATCTTATTTCTCACAGTCTGGGAGTCCTTCATGTTTTTTTTTTTGGCAAACTCTATGCGGGCTTTCATATGTCTTGCACTGAGGAGAGGCTTCCATCGGGCCACTCTGCCATAAAGCCCCGACTGGTGGAGGCTGCAGTGATAGTTGACTTTGTGGAACTTTCTCCATCTCCCTACTGCATCTCTGGAGCTCAGCCACAGTGATCATTGGCTTCTTCTTTACCTCTCTCACCAAGACTCTTTTCCCCAGATTGCCTAGTTTGGCTGGACGGCCGGGTCTAGGAAGAGCTCTGGTCGTCCCAAACTTCTTCCATTTAAGGACTATGGAGGCCACCGTGCTCTGAGGAACCTTTAGTGCTGCAGAAATTCTTCTGTAACCTTGTCCAGATCTGTACCTCGCCACAATTCTGTCTCTGAGCTCCTCGGACAGTTCCCTCCACCTCATGATTCTCATTTGCTCTGACATGCACTGTGAGCTGTAAGGACAGGAGTGTGCCTTTCCGTGCCTTTCCTAATCAAGTCCAATCAGTTTAATTAAACACAGCTGGACTCCAATGAAGGAGTAGAATCAGGTCAAGGAGGATCAGAAGGAACGGACAGCCTGTGAGTTCAATTTGATTGTCACTGCAAAGGGTCTGAATACTTTAGACTATGTGATATTTCAGTTTTTCTTTTATAAATAAATTTGCCAAAATTTCTACATTTCTGTTTTTTTTCTGTCAAGACGGGTCGTTGAGTGTACATTAATGAGAAATAAAATTAACTTTTTTGATTTTAGGAAATGGCTGCAATGAAACAAAGTAAAAAGTTTAAAAGGGTCTGAATACTTTCCATACCCACTGTATATATACTGTATGTATATAAGCAATAAGCAAAAAAATTCTGCCAATAGAACTTGCACAAAAATTTTAATAAGAATTCTTGAAATAAGATGCATTGCCTTAAAACAAGTTCTTATGTCTCACTGAAATGTTTATCTTTTAGATAATTTTGTCTTATTTTGAGTGTGATAAGATATTTTGACAAGATATTAGAAAAATATACTTAGTAAGATTTGAGTTTTTGCAGTGTATCATGACATTTTAAAACAACACTATATGTGTTCCATATCTCACAGAGTAAAAGCTTATCAACAGTGTCCTGATCAAGTTTATCTATATAAGACAAACAAGCTTTTATCAGTTTTAAACTGACAAAAAATTCAACACTAAATCCAGTGCAAGGTTAACACTGTGCAGGGCAGGACCATTAAGTAACCTGGCTTAGTGTTAAAATTGACTCTTTAAAGCAGGGGTGGGGAGCCTTGGCCCTCATCCTGCAGGTCTTCCACTTGTCTTTGCCCAGACACACCTGATTCAAATCAATAACGCTGAACTTGATTGGCTCTTAGATCCATTTGATTTGAATCAGGTGGGCTGGAGTGGGGAGAAATGGAAAGCCTGAAGGGACACCGGCCCTTTAGGACCAGGTTTCCCCACCGGTGCTTTAAAGCAACCCTTACCGGTGTTGTATTTCAGAAAGCACTGCAGAATTATTTGAATATAAACAGTCCCTCCTCACTCCAAAGACCCACCATCCCAATCCCTCCACCTCCTAATGCAGAAGCAAAGGTTTGACAGGCAGGTTCCTGGGCCAATCCTAGGCAGGGGTGGATTGGTTGGAGTTTTCATTGAAAATGTAGAGATTGGAGTAATATTTTACTGTATTTTGATTAATGGTGGGTCTGTCTTGTATTTCAGAGTTCCATTACCTCATTCATAGCATTTTACGCTGTTAAAAAAATAATCTAACAATGCAACATCGGTACAGTGTTGCACCTACACTGATTTTATCGTGTAGCATCACACAGTTGCTGCCCATCCTTGATGAGAATCTCCAGTTCCACCACATCCCAAAGGTGAGATCTGTGAGATCTGGTGACTGTGGAGGCCATTGGAGTACATTGAACTCATCATCTAGAAAGCAGTTGTAAGGGATGTAAGCTTTGTGACATGGTGCATTATTCTGAAGTAGCCATCAGAAGATGCTACTGTGGTCATAAAGAGATGTACATGGTCATCAATTATCTCCAACCAGTCTGCCTATTCTCCTCTGACCTCTGGCATTCTGGTCCAGAACACTGCTGGTCACTGGATATTCTCTCTTCTTCAGACCATTCTCTAGAAACCCTAGAGATGGTTGTGTGTGAAAATTCCCAAATCCCAGTAGATCAGCAGTTTCTGAAATACTCAGACCAACAACCATGCTAAGTTCAAAGTTACTTAGGGTAGGGTCACATGGACACTTTTGTCACGATTAAAACGTTCTCAAGTCCAGAAAGGGGATTAGATCTGTACTTTTTGCACCATGCGACCGCACCAAAAGTCTGGAACAGTTGTCAGGACGGAACGGTTGGAGGAGGCCGGCTGCACGGTTGGAAAGTCCAGAATGCTTGACGTAGGGGGGGGGGGGTGACACCACCAGCTGGACTGGAGTTTTGCCATCTCTATCTATTTCACAGCGTGATGATGACGGTTTTTTGCTCAAAACGTTTCCGAAAACAACCATGAGACCGTGCAGAGTTGTCGGACCCCTGCTGCGAGAATCCAGGTCCTTCAAGTCTATTTCGTTTGAGGAAACCCATGAGACCGTGCCCCTAAAACCCCTTTCTGCCTCATTCTGATGCTCAGTTTGAACTTCAGTAGGTCATTTTCACCATGTCTACATGACTAAATGTACTGAGCTGCTGCCATGTGACTGGCTGAGAAATGTGAGTAAGATGCAATTGAACAGGTCAACCTAAGAAATTGACCAATGTGTGTTTTGTCAAAGGCACCATGTTAAATATTTACACCCAAACTTCAGTTTGTAGGGAGTCAGACATCCAACAGTTCATCTGTTATTCTGCTAAACAAAGCTTTTGTTTTCTACTCTGAGGGAGGAAAAGAACAGCTCACAGCATTGATCATTCCACTAATGCCTCAATGAAAATAACAATAGATTCTTGTTTGCTGGCATATAGGCTTGTATATGCCAAATAAATTGAATGACATAGTTCATATTCTTGTTTGTGTCTGAGCCTGAGCCAAGAAATCCCTTCAAATCTCAAGATCAAATTCAATTCCAAACTTCTCATATTGAGAAATCCTCAGTAGCCTTACAGTAGTTTCCGACAAAGTGAAGTAAAATCCTTGTTTGAACTTTTCAAAGTTCACAAACTAAATTGTGATGTTGGAATTCATGAAAAATCAATGTTTCCTCAAGTAAATTAAACTGTTGTGATTGAAGTATTCTCATTCATTCTGCAGTACTCGCAAAATCCTTCAGACAAGACAAAAACAGCAGAGAGAAAACAGTTAAAAGACAGTAGAAAAGCCTGGTAATGGATGCTTAAGGACAAGGCTAACTAAGTTTCCTCAAACACTGCTGTATGCATGAAGAGTGTCAGACTCCAGGGACAGCCTGATAAATTCAGTCAAAGTCACTTGTTTGTCAAGGTCCCCCACAGCGGCCCTAATTTTAACCATGTGTTCAGCCCAGGTGTCAATGCACCATGCTGCGTGGAGAATTAAAATAGAGCTGATGTCGTTTGGGGAGAGGACTTCATCCTAGATATCTCACCTCTAGCAGCTGTTGGCTGACCCAGCCACCAAGCATCACTGAGACACCTCACAGCAACCCATCTCCCCACACTGGATTTTCTTCCATGAAATGTGCTTTGCGGTAATGACTGGCTAAAAGTGTTAAAAGGGACAGTGGATGTGTTAGCTTTTACATCTGACCTGTGGCTAACACTGTGGAATTTATCCGTGGGGAATTGGTGACTCAGCAAAAGCTCTCAGCTCTGAAGGAAATGGATGTGTCTTTTCAAATGTAATGAGCTAGAATCCCACTGTCTTGTTGCTGCCATCTGTACCTCTCGAAGGCCTCCATCACACGTAGGAAGCTTTTCTGTCAGATTCCTGCACGTTAAAGGAAGAGAGTCAAAACCAGGGATGCAAATCAGAGCCTGAAAAAGTTTTACAAATGATCTCAGGATTATGATGCTCCAGTATAGAGCAAAGACGTGCATACACTTAAGAATCTTTTATAGTTGAGTTGCTAGGTTTATATTCATGCTCCCTTATGTATGTAAATGACAACGTCCGTTTTATGCGTTGCCAAGCGTTGCCGCTTTCATACTTCCATTTGTCTTCTGCATTCCCATGTTCATAAAACAGTTTGTCCACTCGGCAGCAATAAGGGCATTCACACTGTCGGTACCTTTTGAGGTTCCCATAACCTTTTCAGGAACATGGCCAATTTTTGGAGCATTTGGACAGACTAGGAACCACGGCCCTCAGTTCCTATAACCATTTTAGCTCCTACTAAAATGACAAAGGTGTTAAGAATTTTGTTGCCACTAAATGCAAACAACAGTATAAGATTTTAAATGTTTACATATATAGCAAAAATATTGCCGGCACATGTTTAATAAGTTAAACTTACACGTTGTTTCCTTTGTCTACAGCGCTCTGGTCTCCTTTCTTCCTCCATAAAACGAAGGATCTCCTGCTGCCCGATTCTTCTTCTCCTGCTCTTCTGTGCTCTTCCAGTCTCGATGTTAGATGCCTGATGTGATTTCCATGATTAATAATCCCGTCATGCAGACCATGAAAACAGTTGTATTGTCTTATCTTCTTACATTTTTTTCGAGTTTTGTTTTATTTTGTTTGGGTGCAAAGGTAAGACGTTACTGTCACAGACTGAAGACGCCAAACAGCGACCTATCAAGGTCCACTACTCATGTTCATGTCCAAAATGAAACAGTTCCCCTGGAGTGGGGTAGTTCATAGAACGAAATTCGAGGTTAGTAGTTCTAACGCAGAATGTTTACACTGTTGGTGTCGGTAATGTAGATATGAGCGTATTTTCGGACACACTCACATAGCCTCTGCTCAAAAGCTCCAGCCATGTCTACAGATGCTTTTCTCTGTTTGGCGTCTTCTTTCTCAGCGGCTTTTATTGGGTTATTTGGCGTTGGCAGTTTTTGTGTTGTGTTTGTTCTGGTTCCTGTTCTTCTTCTCTGGTTTGTTCCGTTCGCTGGCTTGATATCAGCTACCCAGCTCGACCCCACGGTTTCTGGTGGTATTGCTCCATCTTTTGTGTCAAGTGACAGACCAACGCCCCTCGAAAATGCACCAAATTACAAACGTAACCAACGCAGATGACGGACAAACTGTCCGTCGTCGTATCCATCTTCTGCGTCGAGCATAATAGGCTTTAAGTCTGTGTCCAGTTTAGACACAAAGTTGGTATCAATCTTATGTGGCTCACAGCAGTGAGAGGTCAGTGTGTAAAAATGATGTACCATCATCCATCCATCCATCCATCCATCCATCCATCCATTTATTGACACTTTTCAGGGACTAGGTCACACAGGCAACAGCATCTACTCTGAGTCCTTCACAGATCTCTAAGCTCCTCATTCTCCCCCTAAGGGTGAGTCCAGCTAGCCTTCAGAGGAAGCTCATTTCCACTGCTTTTATTCATGAGCTCTCTCTCTCAGCTGCTTCAGCTCGTGATCATGGGTCAAGGTTGAAATGCAGGATAGAAACCAAGAGTTTCACTTTTTTACCCTGTTCTGTTCTACCAACACTTATGAACAAGATGCAAGGATACTTTACCCCTTATGGCAGTGATGCCCAACCATTTTTGGCCAAGTGCCCCCCTGTCTCTCATCCATTATTCTGCTCACCTACCAACCCACCACCATTAAAATGTTAGCACTGCAGATCTTAATGCTCTTTTCCTTCTATGGTTATGTTCACATGGCAGACAAAACAAAGGACCCAGGTTCGAGTCCCCGACACGACATTCAGGTAAACCACTGTGGACCCCTGAGCAAGGTCCTTAACCCCCACCAACTGCTCGCCAGGCGCTAAGTAGCAGCCCACTGCTCTCTGGTACTACTGTACAGAGATGGGTAAAATGCAGAGCCCCTTATTTCCCCTCGGGATCTAAATATATATATATACTGTATGTATATATATATATATATATATATATATATATATATATATATATATAGAGCTATACTGGACTATAAATTACAGTAGCAACCAAACTATGAAAAAAGTGCGACTTATTGTCCATAAAATACGGGTTACAGTGAAAAGAAGCCTTGAGGGGTCCTACTGTAACTGGTCAGTTTGGGCTGTGTGACACGTCTGGTTATTGATCTTCTCCCCATGCGGGTTGCTTCAGAGCCGGACATGAGAGTGAGTAGCCAACTGGTTAATGCCACAGGCTTTGGTCTGGAAAACCTGGGGTCTAGTCCCGGACATGGCTCTTGGGTAATTCACCATGGGCCCTTGAACATGTTTCTTTGCCCCTTCCAACTGCTCCCTGGGTGCTGTAATTGACAGCCCACTACTGTATAGTGTGAGAGATGGGTTAAAGCAGAGCAGAATTTCCATATCAGGACTAATAAAGTATAAAAAAAAGAAATTAGATCTGACAAAAAATGGAATGTCTTGCAATGTGAATATACCCCATGTGTTTTTTATGTACTGCTGTTAACCTCTTGGGGATTTTTGCTTTTGTTTTTGTGTTTTAAAGCAGTGAATGTTTCATTGTATCTTCTTTCCTGCTTCTTCTGACATTGCACTGATGCAGAATCATTCAGGTCTGCACCTCAGAAATTTCCCCAAATCTCAGATGTAGTTTAAACATATTATTCATAGCAGCTTTAAGATTAAATAGAATTAATTTATAGCGACTGCAGTTCTCTAGACTGATATCTCTCAAGTTATACCATTTTTCATGTAAACGAATTCACCATATTATGTGTCTTTGTTAGAAAATGTCAAACATCTCTTCCCGGCATCTAATTCAGGTCTTCATTGACTAATATTCTGTAAGATAGCAAGTAAAAACAAGCCTAAGCAGACTTGTTAGGTGGGGTTGAGAAGTATTGACCTTGCTGGAGCACTATTATTCCCGCTATGGTTGTGATGTGTTTGTTTGTGTGATGATCAATGCTCTTATTGAACCACAGGCAGCACTTATTGATCAGTGTTTCTTTTTCCTTACAGTGTGGGCAGTGAGTCGAAGGAGCTTTTTCTTCCATCGACTAGTTTTCATCACATTGAAACCAGAAATACAGTACGTCCATTAATGGACACTAAGCTGCAGCTCAGCAGGAAGCCAGAACTCGACTCCAATTGCTTGACTTTCTCACTTTTTCCCCCTTTTAGAAAAGGTTCTTTAGAGAAGATGAGATTTTAATTTTTCCCTTTAATGGACAGTCTCCTCTGATCTAAATTAGACTGGCCTAGCAGGATGCTTTTACTCCCCAAGCTAATCGTTTCATACTTTTATAACTCAGTTCTTAAAGAGTAAGAAAGATTTCCCATTGATGTTAAAGCAACATGTCTTCCTTCTGGTCTTACTTATAATGGATTATTTCATTCAGTACATTTTTAAGCCCAATCATAGTTTAAATTCAAAAGTTTGTCTCAGATATCTTTTTATTGGTGTGTTATTCAGATGACACATTTATTCACAGTACGGTATAATTTACTTCAATCTAGAAGCATCAAAAATCCAAATATAAACATACTTATTGTACTTTAAATATCAGATTGCTACTGATAGCCTTTCATCATTATTTTTTGATTTATAAAATGGCAGCGCAGTCTGTTCTGTCAGTCCTGAGCTCCATCACATCTGCAGCGACTGGGTGACAACACATCAGACAAAGCGACTGAGAAGTGAGACTGAGTGAAAATGTTGTGCATTATTACAGGCATAATCCATCAGGCTTCCAACTTTTCCGTACTTTTTCCAGCCCTCAAAGTCTTGACACTGTTGATGTGTCTGTGCAAGGGGAAGTGTTTGAAATGTAAAGAGTGAAATCCCATCGTGGCTCAACACACTTGATGGATGTCAAATTTGGCTTTGATGGCAAGGAGAGGAAGGAGCGAAGGGGAACTGACACCAGCCATAATCACATGGTCAGAGCAGGTTTGATGCAGCAGCAGCAACTTTACCAGCAAGGAAGCACCTGGAAACCGTTGTCAGCTGTAAATGGCAATCCAGTAATTTGAATTAGAATACCATATTTGTGCTGAGTCTGAGTTGATAAAATGAAATAGGAATATCAGAGTTGTACTCACAAAGGAAAGGAGGGCATGGTGGTGACGATTTGGTATCATGAGGCACATTCGGACAGAGAGGTTTTAAGAACGCAGTTCCTATGACTACGCGTCCTGAGTTTAGTTATAAGAACTACCCTTCGCCTTCAGTTTGCATTCGGACATGAGAGAGGACCTTGTTAAGGACCATGTGTGACGCATTTGTTGCGACAGTGACAAATTTATGCCCCAGCAGATCTGATACAAAACTGAAGTTTCTCATCTTTTTTATTCAAAGCTATTATAAAAAGCAAACTTACCAGCTTTCCCTCATCACGGTCATATGTAACGGAACAGCCCCCCATTGGAAAGCTGCCCTACTAACGTCTTGTTTACCTTTCGTTGAACTACGCCCGGACACTTGAGTGGATGGACCGGGATTCATCCACTAAAGTGGCGCAGATTGTACTGACAAAAATTTGCAACTGTATTTGGGTTTTCCATCTCTTTTATTCAAAGCTATTATAAAAGCTAACTTACCAGCTTTCCCTCCCTTTCCCTTGTTTGCCTTTTGTTGAAGTGCGCCCGGAACTCTAGTGGACGGTCCGTCCACTAAAGTGTCGGGGCGGCAGCCGCAGATTCTACTGCCATACTTTGCAGCTGTATTTGGGTCATTAAATTAATATGAAAATAATTGCTTTTTGATGTTTCAAAATAGTTATCGATTCGGGTCATGTACCATTGTGATTGATTTAAAAATTAATTGGTACACTCCTATTGTAATAGTTCTTTTTGTTATTACAATCTCGGTAAACAGGTAAACAGCCGTGAGACTTTTTAAATAGAGCGGAGTGGAAGAAGCAGAGATCACGAAAGGGGCGTGGCTTGCCAGTTCTACCAATCACCAAACATCTACGTATTTCAGTTCCTATGGAACTCCGAAAAGACCCTACCTTGGAGTAAGAGCTAAAAAGGTTATAGGAACCGAGGGCCGAGGTCCCTAGTTCCTAAATGTCCGAATGCGCAAAAAACGGCCTGGTTCCTGAAAAGGTTCTAGTAACTCTAAAAGGTTCCTACAACCCGAAAGAGCCTTTTTAATTCAGTCCCTTGAAATGCATGGTGGGAAAAAAAATTTACGTCATCTTAAAATAATGAGATGATTGTGGCTTTTAACAGCAAGATTAAACCACACAAAGAAAAGCTGGTATGGACCTGGTACAAAGATTCAGCTACACAGAGGCTGTGTTCCAATGTCCATATTGTTCCCTACATAGTGGTCACGCCATTTTCTACGAGAGCCCAAACGTAGTGGACTCAAAATTGCCCATAATGCATTACTAAACGTAGTGAGCAACAATGGAATGTAAAGAACAAATGTACAGATTACACATTTGTTCACGTTAGCCAGACTAGCCACGCTAGCTAGGCTAAAATATTGATGAAAAGCTTGCAAAGGGTTTTTGGCAGTTTACAAGAGACAACAGTCGTCAATGGCGACTTCTCTGTGTGGTTGTTTTGTTTATTAATCAACCGAAGCATGATGAGTGATGAAAAAAAAAAAAACAATCTCAATTGTTAACTCTGCGTTGTTGCGGTGAGACGTATGTGCAAACGTCACTACGCAGTTGCTTACGTGCCTGAACATAAATGCATTAAGTGGTGTCCCAATTCCTAGGGAAGATTACAAAGTAGAGGTGGGCGGATCGATACCAATATCGATACGATCGATACTAACGCTGGTATTGATATTGAACGATACTCGTGTGAAAAGATCGATACCTAAGCTTTTTTCCCCCTCTTCCGCACGCACTCACTGCTGCGCAAACGGGTTAATAAAAGTCTGGAGTAGCGCTGCGCTGTCACAGAGCAGGGAGCAGCACACCCCCCTCTTGTCTTTAGTTGTTGCACCATCACATAGCTCAGCGGCGCCAGCCAAACAGCCTTGTAGGTCGGCTCAGCCTGGCCCACGCACTCAGCGCTCTCCTCTCCTCGAGATGCCGGAGTATCGAAATGACGAAGAGAAGCGCTGTTTGGCTTTATTTTATTGCAGAAAATGTAAGCGAGCTGTATAGATTGCAACGGGGCTGTTAAATACAGTAGAAACACGACAAACCTCTACACGCACATGGAAACACATGCAGTAGAAAAGACGGAGCTGCAGGAACAGAGAGACATTATATAAAATAAAATTTAGAGTGGTCATCTTCAGCATCAAAGTGCATGTTGCTTAAGTCAAATGCTACTGGAAAAACTAAAAAATATAATTAAGACATTGACATAATCTAGTACATTTATTCCATCGAAAAATGTTATCTAACATTAGATAAAGCTTTGATTATTCCAAAACAGGGAAATTTATAGAATTACTTTAAAGCAACAGGCAAGTGCACGCAGTGCAAAATTATACATAAGGATTGAAAGATATATTATAAGAGGTGGACTAGTAAAAAACTAGATTAATACTTTTCTGGAATTGAAACAAATATACTAAATATGATACAGCTCACACTTGATTGCATATAAGTACCCTTTTGTGTTACATGTGAAATAAATACAGAATGATTACATACAGGTACTATTAGCCCATTATTATTTCCCCGATTCCCCAAGTGCTGAGTTTAACAAAATTCTATCCTAGGTTTTTTTTTTTTTGGATCCTTTGGATCTATGAAGCTTAAATACGAAAAAAGTATTGGTATCGGTATCGATATCGGCGATACTGGCCCTGTATTTATCAGATCGATACCAAATTTCCTGGTATCACCCAGCTCTATTACAAAGCCCTACCCCTTGTGGCTTCAATTCGAGGATGTAGTGGTAGTGGGTGAGGGCGAATGGTGGTGACTAAGGGCTAGTGGTTGAAAGTAGGGGGAACATTGGGATTGGGCCTATGGATCAGCGCGAGCCTACGTCACAACCCGGAATTCACGTGACCACGAAGCTGGTCCCAGTGAAAACATGCTTCGTGTTTGAACGGCGTCTGATGGACTATGAGCCTCAAAAACTGCTTTTGCACCCTTTTTAATTTTTTTTCTCCGCCGATCTGTCTTTGAAATATTATAGAAATGACGTCCAGTTATACTGAAAGTCTTAATGCCGACGCTAGAAGAAGATACGAAGCTAAACTAGTATCTGTTGGACTAAGTGATGCCCATCTTCTGCTGCTACATCCTGGTTAGACGAACCTACCTGTACATAACAGCCTGATGATCAGTTTCCCGATCTCATGATGTATTTGGTTTCATCAGGTAAGCCCCGTGTTCAAGCCATTTATTTTTTATAGAATATTAATTTTCCCCGGATTTTTAAGAAATGGTGGTATTTCTTTGATGTACTTCTCAGGAGTTTACTCTCATTGATAAAGCTATAAATTACCGGCAGTCTCATCTGTATGTAACTGGTTATGACTGTGCATGTTTATAATGCTGCAAATGCCTTTCTGCCGCTTTTTATGCTTTTATTGTGATGTGGGAACATTGATGGCAGTAATCTGGATGAACGTGATCGTTAACAGTCCTGAGGAGACAGGAACAACGGGCGGCGCTGTGATTCTGTACATCCACTGATTTAATGGTGTTTTCTATCATCTGTACAGAAACAACTACAGGGTTTAAAAAGTGAGACCACAATATATGCTTTTTTTTATCAGTCACAAAGTGATCCGAACATCTTGTTGGATGTTTCCATGGTTTCCAGCGTGAACTGTCAGCATTTATGGGCTGATAGCAGCTAGCCACTTAGCATGTTGTTCGGGACTTTTTCTGTTGTTTTGGGAACTGGAACAAACATATTCTCTTGTCCGTGTGATAGATATGTTTATGGCAGCCAGACACAGCGGGACTTCTCGGTATTTCCAAAGTAGAATAAATGAAGATTGACGAGTAATGAAGCACGTAATTCAGTTGCTCCCCTATGCAACGAAGCGATGTTTTCACCTCCTACCTAACCGGATGTGACGAATTTGGCGAAAATTCCCGGATGCTCGCGGTGATCCATATGTCCATTTGAGTCCAGCTAAGTTTCAACATGTGTGGCAGGACAAAGGAAGGCCCGTGTGGGATTTGAACCCGAGCCTGCCAGGCCATGCACGCTTACCATTCAGCCATTTCCCTGTAGCCATGTCATTAGGGTGCATGACTTACAGGAAGTATTGTGACAGGACCTTCACACATGGAGAAGTGATTTGAACTCCAGCTGCTATATCTATTAGTCTGACCTTTTGTGAAGTATGATTTCAAATTAATTTGGTTGGGCTAGCATGTTAATGTGCATTTGGTTTGAGTTCCAGTTTCAGAACTCATTACTTAAAACTCTCACCCTGAAGTCTCTGCAGCTTTACCTGCTGTACCTGCTTCACAGATGAACTCATCCAGAAATGTTGAAGTTTTCAGGACAGCATGTGAAAAAAGGAGGAAAAAAAAAGCTTTACAGATAAAATGTCACACTTCACACGGTGTTCTCATGTCAAAGTCACCAGTAAAGTAAATGACTGGATGTGAAATTGCAGAGATTCGAAGTTACAGCTTGTTTGCTATCTGTGTCACACTCCCCTCTGCAGTGTGTATAGAATCAGCCTGAGTACACACTGGCTGTTTTCCACGGATGTGGTGTGTGCTGTGGATAAATAAAGTGGGCTGCCACAGTGTGAACACTTAATACTAACACACAAAACAAATGCAGGGTCAGATAAAGCCACATAGCTCACATGGCAGAAAAGATCCTTTTTGTCTAATAAATGGAAAACCTCATTGCATATAAACGAGTTACTGTCACTTAGTTGTTTTTTGGGGATTTTTAGATAATTTACTGGCGTAAGTCCACAGATATCGTTTCCCGACCAGTTATTATGTTCCACTAATAAGACCACAGGCACGAGTCCTGTCAGAAATAGAAATGATTCGGCAGCACGCCTGTAGCCTGATGTGCAGAAACGCACTCTGACATGTGAAGCTTTAGCTTTAGTAGCTTCGCAGTGAAGCTACAGCGACGTCTGGACACACTGTGTATGCTGTAATGTGGGAATCAGTCACGGCTTGACATCTCCAGGCTGTTAGGCAATGCAAGCTAAACACTCCCCTCCTTCACCGCTTTCTTGTTTTTCATGCTTCTGAGGAAAATGACAAGCTTGATGGTCTCTGAAATTTAATTCCATTTGAAGTTTCTGTCACTTTAAAGGCACAGGGCCGGAGGTTGGAGAATTAGCATTGTGTTTACATTCAAAGAGCCGTTTAATTTCCCCTATCTTTGATGTACAAGCAGGTTGTGGAAGATGGGTGTGAAAAGGAAGCTATCTGAAGGAGAGAATGATGCTTCTTCTCTACAAATGAAGGCCAAGTTGGTCGCCTGAGCTGCCATTAGACAAGATTCCTGTATCTTCCCTTTTATTGGGAGAACAAAAGAGCCTCTCCGGTGCTGTAAATGCAGTTTGCCTCACTGCTGGCATCTCTGCAGTTTTAATAAGGATGGAATAATCAGCCGTATTGTGATCTGGGCCTGCTAACGGACATATCTCTGCAAAGGCTCTGGCAGCGGCTCAAACAGAAGCAGTTTATTGGATAGTAAAGGCACGACGATGGCGAAAAGTCCCACGGCTTGGCAACTGGACTGCTGGACAGCTTTCAGGCTTTGGATAGCACAGTATGTTTTTTGGCGAGCAAGCTGCAGCAACCAGGGCCGAGCAAATGAAAACCTTCCTCTCTCCTTTACATGTTTTGTAATTAAAGTGCCCTTGAGCAAGCCACTTCTGTTCTGCATTGGTGGATATGCTCTGTGACAACACCAGATAGCTTAAACAAGTGAAGGGCAATGCCAAAAAAGGACAGGAAAATGCCAGCATACAGTATGTACATGATAAAAATACAAGCAGGGAGCTCAGGTTAGAGACAGCAGTCATATGAGTGACATTGTTTGAAACAGGCTTTGAAGCAAGGAGAAGATGTTTTATGTATTCTCTCATTATAGTTCTCTGCTGTTTTCCTGAAACTCGATTCCAAGCAGCTGAGGATCTTACCTTCGCCTGGTTTTCACTGATGAGCGAATGCATTCGGTAACCTAGATTGTTGCCTAGGAGGAGGTTCATTAAGAAGTAAAAAAAAAAAAAAAAAGAAGAAAAAAGAAGCCTTTTTGCTTTTGTGCTTCCCCAAGGACACAAACAGGTGTGAGTGAAGTAATTAAGCCTGGCTACATTTGAACTAAAATCCTCCTTAAATGACTGGAGTGCTGCTATTTCAATGAAGATGTGTTTGTTTTGACCTTATTTACAGTTATTCCCTGTTTTTAAACCAGTCAAACTAAAAACAGGTAATGATTGTTAGCTTGTCTAAAACATCTGCCCATCTTCTTCTTAACTGTTCAGAAATGAAGTCTTTAATCATAATTCTTACCACCTGATGCCAAATAGTTTCCTCATGGGGATCCTTGTTTCCTCATGGGGATCCTTCACTCTGGGAGCTTTGCCTACATGGTCTGGAGGGAGCTGGTGGGGGGCTGCCCTTGTCCTGGTGGCTGGGGCCCCGCACTGCAGCCCTATCACTGTGGTGTGGACCCTGGCCTGCCCTGATCTGGTTGGCTCCTGCAGGAGCGCCCTCTAGGACTGTGTCTGGCTCCTGGAGTGAACGGATCCCCAAGATATCGCTTCCTCACAGTAGGTCAAGCCAGATGTTTATTAGTCTTAGTGTGGGTGGGTGTGGGGTGTGTGTGTGTGTGTTTGTGTGTGTGTGTGTGTGCAAATGTTTATAGTTTTGTGTGCTGTGTTTTGTGCTTGGGTGTGTGAAGGGCTGTTTTTATTTAAAAAATGTGTTTGTTTTTATTTTCTTGAAAAGCACTTTGGGTTGCCTTTGGCAGGAAAAGCGCTTTATAAATAAAGTTTGATTTGATTTGATTTGAAATACAGAGAAAGAAAAATCACAATCTGCTTTTTACTGCATTCAAATTTTAACCACTTGTAGCCAAGAGTTTTGCCCATTTCACGTATCCAAGACATTTTTAAAGGGATACAACACCCACAGAATGATGTGCCTTCATTTTCTACTCACCCTCATTCTGAGCAAGACTCTGGGGCACTTTTTTAATATCTCAAATGCAGCCGGAGATCAAGGTGGGTTTTCATTATTCGCCATCTTTCATATAATGGAGGTGGCTGGTGCTCAAAACAACAGGTCCATAAAAGTCCACAAAAACTTGGCAATATTCCTCCACACTGTTCACCCAATGTAATCCAAGTGTCCTGAGTGGGTAGCGTCCATATTTTACTCCAAACAACATTATTTAGTATATTTTCATAGCCTAAACAGTACTACATTTCAGTTTCTATTTGCGCGTTCGTGCGAGTTCATGACACTATGGAAGCCGCAGCGTTCAGCGCCTACTCTGCCAATAATGCAAGCATAGAAGAAAAAAATTGCTGTTTATATTGTGCTAAGAGCTAATGAGCTGCGGACAAACCAGGACAAACACAAAGAGGGGTTGGCTATTGATTTAAAACAAAGAAAGAAAGAAAGAAAAAGAGAATGTGCGATCTCGTCTGCCATGGCTTACATGGTGTTGTGAACTCGCAAGGGCTCGCAAGTAAGGTTTAAGCAATAAAAGTATACTAAATGATGTTGTTTTGAGTAAATTATGGACGCTACCCACTCAGGACACTTGGATTACATTGGACGAGCAGTATGGAGGAATATTGCCAAGTTTTTGTGGACTTTTACGGACCTTTTTGGTTCAGTCACCGGTGAACTCCATTGTATGAAAGTTGGGATAAAACTAAAACCTGTCCGATATCTGGCTGCATTTGAGATATTGCATTTTAAACTGCATCATTTAGTATATTTTTATAGCCTGAACAGTAGAGCATCGCACTTCCCGGATGCGCATTCATGCGAGTTCACAACACTATGGAAGCCGCGGCGTTCAGCGCCTACTCTGACGCTGCGCCTACTCTGACGATAATGCAAGCGTAGAAAAATTAATTTGCTGTTTACGTTTTGCTAAGAGCAGCTGAACTGCGAACAAACATAAGAGGGGTTGGCTATTGATTTAAAACAAACAAAGAAAGACGAGCGATCTTGTCTGCCGCAGCTTCCGTAGTGTAGCAAACTCGCTGAAGTGCAATGTTCACTTTTTGATTAATTCAGAAAAGAGATTTACATTTCATGACCAAATTCAACTTAACTCAACTTTATTATATAGCACTTTTTATAAAATACAAAAGAGGAACCCAAAGGCCTTAAAGCAACCTCCGATGTGCATTCTTCACTTTTTTCTACGGGTATAATCTATGAATGGTAGGGGTCTCTGAAATCAGACCGACCCCCCATTATCAAGTAAATATTTTTCCAATCTCTAAATATTCAATGAAAACTCCAACCAATCCTTAAGTGGGGTGCACCTCTAGGTTTTTCCACGGACCTCCTTCAGATCTTTCTTCTCATTGGAGGCGAGGGAATAGGGGGTGTGTCTTAGGAAGTGAGCGGGTTTTATTTTCAAATTTTCTTCTTCTTTCTGAAATTCAAGATTGGTAAAGGTTTCTTTAAGGAAAAAATCAATCACAAAAAAACAAAACAGAAAGAACATAATTACAACAAATTAAATAAAAACAGTAAAGATACCAATCAGAATTGGGGTGGCCAATACAATTTCAGAGGTGGTCCCTTTTTGACATCTTTGAAATAACATGACCATACAAAACTACTTGGATTTCACATGTGATATCGTGTAAATTTTACATGTTATTTTTCACATTTGACTTACATGGGTTTTCACATGTGGTTTCATTTAAGTTTCACATGTGATACATGTAAGTTGTACATGTGATTTAATGTGGGTTTCATATTTGATTTATATGTTTTTCCCATCTGATTTATATGGATTTCATGTCATATTAATATGTCACATGTGATTTATATGTATTTAACATGTCACATGTTGATTTTGTGATTTATGTAGGTTTCATGTGTAATTTATAGGGAGTTCAGATGTGATTTGTCTAGGTTTCACATAATTTTATATAAATTTTGTATTAAATGGATTTCACATGAAATTTCTGTGGGCTTTCCAATCAATTTATAAGGCTTTTAGATAAAAAATTGACAGTCGTTTAATAGGAATTTGCATGGGTGTAACATGGGAATTTACCATGCAAGTTTGTGAGAATGTGGCATGGTCATGTTCTTAACTGGATAGACAAAGGCAGCCTGGTTATGCGACCGAGAGTTATGATTTACACTCTGTTTTGCTAATTTATCATTTTATATAGATTTTTAACTGTTTTATGAATCAAATCACTTATTTTTGTAATCTTAATTATTGTATAAAAGGTTCTGTTGGCACATATGAGTAAGCTGGTGCCAACAATTTCCTTTTGGATCAATAAAATTCATCTTATCTTACAGTACATGGGTTTCACATAGAAACTTTTATGAGTTTCACATGACTTTATATCTGTATCATATAGGTTTCACATGCAGTACTTGGGCTTTGGATGTTATTACTTAGGTTCTCAAGTTACCTTAAATGGTTTTAAACATGTTTCTAATGTGCAAATTCTGTTTCATATGTTACTTGTGTCACATGTGAAAAACCTCAAAGAATCACAAGTGAAATGCATGGTTTTTCTGTATTGGTTGGCCCCAAAAGTCTTGGTTTTGTGAAGCCAGGGTTAACAATGGAATGTCATCGGTCAACAAACTGATCTGTGAGGCTTAATGTCTATTTGATAGTTGATTTATTTTTAAATTGCCAACAGCATGGATCAGGAAATGTGTTGCAAAGAGCATCTAGTCGTCCTCAGTGGTATTACAACTTGAAGCATTTCCATGTCCAGTGCCTTGTGCCTGCATCTTTTATATCCACACTGTGGAAAGCATTTTAACTACTAAACTTGAAAATGTTAGCATTCTGATTTAAAAACGTAGCAATGAAAATGTGGTCAACCAGGCCAATGGTTTAAAGGCATACCATGTAACTTTTGACCCAAATGTGGCAAGGTACGCAACAGAGGGCCCAGGCAGGATTTGATCCCCCCTCACCTTCCCAGGTGAGAGTCACACATGCTAACCATTCAGCCAAAGGGATATCCCTGTCAAGTAGCCAGGGTGCATGATCAATCGGAGGCACAGTGACAGGACCCCACACTGTCACACAAATAATAGCCTAATGTAAGTATCAGGGTCAATATACGGCACATGACGCATGTCATTGCTCAGAAGGAGCTGCCCTCCTCAAAATCAAGACATTGTAACTTTGCAGGAGCGGATCCATCTCTCGTTGGATCATGCGAACTGAAGCGTTTTTGTTTAATGGCTCCATGACTTTGCTATCAGCTGATTAGAGTGGTCTGCAAACACGATTCTAAAGCCGAATAGAGACTGTTTAGAGACTGTTTGGCCCCTCGTGGCCAAAAGTTCCACAGTATCCCTTTAAGAAGCTCCTTTTAATCCATGTAATGTGATCTTTTTCACCAAACCTCGATGGTAGCACTTTGGCATAAAGTGTATTCATACTTGAGCAATCTTAGAAAGGAAATCAAAGAAAGAAAGAGTTGGAAAATTACTTTGGTAACACTCTGTATGTACTATGATAACATGAACCCATCCAATCTTAAAAGCAAGGCAACCTGCTGAAAACCAAACTTGAACATTGATGGCAACAAGAGTTTGAAGTAAAAATTCTCTTTAGCAAAATGCAAAGAACTGCTTAGTAGGAAAGATTAAAGAAACAAAACAAAACAGACAAATTACTCATTACCACTTGAAAGCGTTTTAATTTGGGGAGAAATAATAAGAGCATTTGCATATGACCTTGTGGAGCATGTTGGTATGTGACAGAAAGGTGCCTCTCCGTGCAGGCATCTAATAAGACAGCCTGATTAAACCCGTGAAGACCCCCTGTTGCATAAGGGTGTGAGCGTTCACTCATTTAAAAATCACTTCTCACAGTAAATGAGTGTCAGTCAAGGTCTGAGGTGCACTACAAAAGGTATCGGTCATGCTGTCTTCTCATTAATCCTTCCACAAAGCTGATTTCCACCGTGTCTTGTGGACATTTTAGGCAGACATCATGTTTTCAGTGCGTTTCAAATGCTTTTTTGCTTTCACTGTTTTGACAAATTTTGCATAAACTACTTTTAATGTCAAATGCTTCAAACTCGTCCAAATAAGAGCTATGAAATTAAGAATTAGTTGATGACTGGAAGTATTCAGTGTCACAGTTTGGATTGGTAAACGGTGCATCTCCTAATTAACTTCACTGTCCGGCCTCGTTTGTGCTCCCACGCCATGCCACAGTCCAGCTTTTCTCACCAGTTCACTTCCCTCCTCTTCATCTGCTCTCTGTCTTCCTGCTTCCCTCACATTTTCCATCTTTGGTAATTTGGCCCAAGTTCATCTTGACACCTAACGGATTCGTCTGCAAAGTGAAAAATGACATTTCGGGTCGGGGACTTCAAGGATGGTCAAGTTAATGAATGGCCACCAGATGGCCCTTATTAGGCTAATGTGTTCCCCCTCTCTTCAGCCCCAGTTCTCGCCTGGGGACTTAACTTGCTGGCAGCATGTCTCTGTGTGTGTATGCGTGTGTGCTGATGCATATGTGTGTGTTGTTGAGTTAAATCAGGTTAACCTGGGAAGATGGAAGGATGCAGCATTTCCACTTTAACTCCCATGCTCTGTGTTTTTGATGGGGTCAAATGTCGCTAGCCGTCGCGGTCATCCCAGCGCCCGGCTGACCTTCGGGTTTCCCCATCTGACAACATGACACCAGCTGCACTCATTCTGAAGTTTACATGCAAAAAAAAAAACTGGATTCAGAGAGTGAACGGCGAAGGCCTTTCCCCTCCAGCCTGACAGCGCGTTAATTGCCTAATTCATAATCTCTGCTCATCAAAATGAGTAATTGTTGTATTGCATACATTCACCACAAAGTCTCGCTAAACACCGGAGTTGTGCTAAACATGGTAATTAATTGAGTTTAATTTATTAGCTCAGCGTCGGTGTCTGCTGCCACTTGTCCTTTGTGTTTCCGTAGGTGAATTTTGAGCTACGAGGGATGAGAGCCGAGCTGTCAACTCCGTTTCAAATGAGCTTCGCTGTTAGCTGTTCGACAAGTTGCCGGAGCCCTCGGCATCTTGCCTCAGCTGCTGCTGTAATTCATTATGGAAAATCTCTTTTTACACAAATCTCTCCTCGTGTTTTGTGAGCTGAATTTAATTAGTGAAAGGAAGTTACACATCTGTAGTTTTCCTCTTTTTTTTGTAGTATTCTTTATTTTTCAAATTATGATACATATGAAGGATGTAAAAACAGCCACTGACTCCAACATACAAGCCACCTCCTTACCTTATTATTTTATATTGCAGTATTTTGACTCTTGGTGTTTATGCTGACTTCCTTCGCTCACTGTGCTGCATCAGTGCTTCTTCAAGAAAAGGCTTTTATTGTTTATTAGAAAATATATTGCATATTTATGAAAACAAGTAAAATATACGAAATGTAGATGTGCACATAGCCGAGCAGCTAATTTGAATCTGTTGTTCCTCAGAAATTAAAAGTTGGGAAGGTAATGTGACAGAAAAAAGTAATACAAACAGTCTTGTGTATTTTGGAAAGGCTGGGCAGCCTGAATGACACGGTGTGGAAACCAACCCAGCGAGTTTCTGTCAGTGAAAGGGACCAACTGTTCTTCATTTACCCCTAAACGCATTGTCACAAATTTGTGCTTCATTTTATTTACTTTTTAAGATTATGTATTGTATTTTATCTTATTCCAGTCTATTTTCTTCTCTTTTTATTTTACCATATTTATTTTATTATATAATTGTAAAATAAATTTAGGTCTTGAGGAGTAAAGTTAGAATAATTCCATAAAAGTTGGAATGTTTTGTAAAATCTTAAAAAACAACTGAAATTTGCAAAACTCAATACTTTGATAGCAATATAAGATAAAAATCAAGATAAATGTTGAAAGTGAAAATTTGACTGTTTAATGGCTGCAACTCTTCTCAGGACAGAGAGATCATGTTTCCCACAGTATCCTCAGTATCTGAGTTTTGAATAATGCGCATGTGCAAGAACAACCAGCTAGATTCACGGCTCCCTTCCTCTGGCCACAGAATAACGTGCACGAGCCACTCCGGCGTTTAGCAGACAGCAGGTACAGATTCTCCATCATGCATGTAATCGTATTGTCATTGTCTGAACATCGCTAACTGCTAACAGAATGATTGTTAGTGACCAGCTGTAAACGTCAGATGAGTGCGCACAGCTTCCGGGACGCAGTATCACTCTCACCAATCAATCACTCTTATTGATCAGTTTTGCCTATTACCTACTGAATTGACCATCAATCACTCTTATTACAGTAGTAAAAGTGATTGACGAGCCAAAGACAAATGAAAAATGTAAGGAATGCGGAGATGATTGTTTTTTCAGCCCCATTACTTTCACAGCTGCTGTATAATATTTATTTTAAAGTTTTTATGGGGCAGTGAACCCAATTTTACAGAATATTGCAAAAATTATTGTAAAAAACATATACATATATATCTATAACACCTTTTAAAGCCTGTATTTACTCTTCATAATGGTTGTTGAGCAAACAAATGGTGATGTCGAGCAGTGCCCCAGATCAGCTGAATTTATTTCAATACTGCAACTTACTAAAGTAGTATACAGTATAGTACTATATATAAAAGAATATTTTCTGTCTACTTAAGTCAATGCACCGACCAGAAACACATAACTGGTTATCAGTACTAACATTCGATGCAGCAGTATAGCTAAAAGATCTGTAACAAGCTGGCACATATGTGAAATGTGTGCCTAGTTACCACAGCAGAGTAAATAGGGCAACAACATCATCATTATCCATCACACTGTAGATATAAAACCGTAATAAGGAAGGAGGGTGACCTCAGGCAGAGCCTGAAATTTCTCGTAGTGGTGGTGTTGTGCCATCGGTGGAGGTTGCAGCATAACTGCTGACGCCACCACATTCCCAGGAATGACAAATGGGATCTGAATACATCTGGAGGTGCTTCAGGGAACGCTGGAGAATGGGTACATTGCGAATGGCTCGATTGCCAGTTCAGGTTAGGAAGAAAAGAGAGGAAAAGCAAAGAGAGAGCTAGACTTAAAGACCCTGAAATAGAAGCTCTGCCTACCACATCTCCATCATCTGTCTGCCATGTAAGGGGAAGTTGGGGTCTGTATTCATACTGAAGTATACAACTACCCACCACCCCCAAAGCACAGCTGTGCTTTGTGTGTAAAGAATAATCAGTTATGGCTGCACTCCCCTGTTAAAGATGTTCTACATGCCGGCTACACCAGTAAACTCTTTTTCTACATCCAGTGCATCCCTCCAACAGATTAGTGGTTCTCTGAAATGCATGTCGACATCACTTCTCATCTAATGACACCATTAAATCGGGAACACGTCAATTCACAAATTATATCTATTGTGGTTAGATTCAAAGCATTTGTTTAAAAAAAGACGACAAAGAAAAAAAATAAAAAAGAAAATCTGATTTTAACTGGTAAAAATTAACCTGATGGATTCTAATCTAGGAGTCCCGCAAGGTTCAGCTTTGGGGAACAGTTCTATTTAGTCATCACATAACCATTCTTTCAACTGTAAACCCCATTTCTAACGAAGTTTGTCATCGTGTAAAATGTGAATAAAAATGAAATCCTCTTCAATCTATATTCCATTGAATACACTTCAAAGACAGGATATTTAATGTTCAAACTAAAATTATTGAGTAAAGATGGCAGGGGTGCTGCAGGCAGGCCTTACTACTTCTGTATAGAAAGTTCTCCACATTCTCTGAATCTTTTGATTATATCATGGACTGTAGATGATGGAGTCCCTACATAAATTCCTGCAATTGAACGTTAAGAAACATCAATCTTAAACTGTTGGACTATTTTTTTCAGGCATTTGTTAACAAAGTGGTGATCTCGCCCCATCTTTGCTTGTTAATTGCAGAATCTTTGGGAATGCTCCTTTTATATCCAATTGTGACACTCACCTGTTTGCAGAGAACCTGTTCACCCGTGGAATGTTTCATACAGGTGTTCTTTGAGCATTCATTGACTTTCCCAGTTTTTTGCTGTTCCTGTCTTAGCTTTATTGAAACATGCTGCAGACATTAATTTCAGAATGAGCAAATATTGCACAAAAATAAATTAAGCTGTTTGAACATTAAATATACTTCTTTGTAGTGTATTAAATGAAAATAGGTTAAAGAGAATTTGCAAATCGAATTCTTTTATTTGCATTTTCAACGATGTCCCCAACCTCATTGGAATAGGGGTTTTTCATCTCTCCAAATGTTGGCATACAATTATATGCTGATGATCCAGTTTAATATACACAGACCAAGACCCAAACAAAGCCAGCCAAAGCTGACACAGGCAATGTTGCCTGTATCAAACTGGTTTTGAGGAATCTGGTTTACCGGAATACAAAAGATTGATGCCCAGATGATGCTCAAACATGTTTAATGTTTTCAATATTAAATTCCTTGGTGTGGTTTTGATTCTTTACATTTTAAGCCAGAGTTGGTAATCCTGTTCAGAAAAACTTTTGTTATACTGGGTGAACTGGTCATTCCATCCTGACAGTATCAATATATCATGTTTTCATAAAAAAGGAAGGAAAAAAAGTCAGACCTCTGTGAGAGCTGCAGTTCTGTAAAACTCTGACAACCCCTGCCATTCACACTGAAAGGCAGGAATTGGTCATTCACAACGTATAGAAAGAACAAATCGATGCCTACTATGTCTCGTCTCTGTCCCTCCCCTCTCACTGTCCCCATCTCACCCCCCCTATGCGCCGCTCACTGTAAACAAATATAGCTAAGGACTGCTAACTGCTTCTGCGCCACAAAACAGCAGATAAGGATTAAGTCTTGGAGGCGTTGACGTTCACAGTGTGGACTTTTTACACCGCAGAAACAGTTGGAGGTAAGTGGATTAAAGTTTTTAGAAAGTGGTTTGTCAGCTGTTTACTATCAAGCTAACGAGTTATCCACTCAGCTGTTATCGTTAACCTGCTCGTAAAACATAGGCACACGTGTTCCTGCGCTCTGAAGGCGTGGTTTCGGATGGCGTGTTTTTCTAAATGTTGCTTGCTCTAACCATTTTCCCAACATTGCCAACCATAGCTTTAAGGAACTTGCACAAAAAATTGCACCTAAAGAAATTAAATCTGGTTGCTATTCATCACTTCTGATACTCCTGAATGAATCCCAACTGATTCCTCATTGTTTCCCTGACAGGAGGAAAGTAAGTCTGTCGTTTTAATGTTCTCTTGCAGAATAACAAACAAAATGCTGCAGCCTAACAAATATAATATTCAAGAAGCAAACGCTGTATATTTTGCACAAGAGTGAAATCTTACAGCTTATCTGTCTTCATCATTGCAGAGGCAGCGATGGTGTGAGAGAAGCTCACCATACGGAGCACAAGATCTGATCTGCTGAAACTGACTGGATCCGTGAGTCCAGCTCCCTGTAGAGACAACAGATAAGTAGATGAGGAATTATCCTGCTGGGATGGAATTCCATGAACTCAATATGTAAACCTGCTGAAGTTAAAATAAACAGATTATGTTAATTTACTCTAAACTAAATGCTCCCAAATATTAAACTTCTGCCCCAGGTTGCTAAAAGTAAAAAAAAAAAAAGTAAAATTAAAATGACTTTGTAAGCTGTTAACCGCTGTGTAACTTCACAGCAGTGCCTTAAGGCAATATCACATTTACAGAGAGGAAAAAATTAAATCTAGTGCAGAGTATTTCTTGAGTTCTGCAGGAGATGGAGAACTCGGTTTTTCAGGTCAGATGTGTCCTAAAAGTAGCATGTCCTTTCCCTTTTTTTCCCCAAACCTCCTGTCCAGTGACAAGATTTGCAAGGAGGGTGTATGTAGTATCAGAAAAGGACACTATAACAAAATATACACTGACTGGCCATGTTCGCTGGTTGGAACCAATTTCCCCTTCAGAAATACCTTAAATCTTTATTTTAACAAGGTATTGGAAACGTTCTTCAGAGAATTTGCTCCATATTGCTGATATCCATGATGAGAATCTCCCGTTCCACCCCATCCCAAAGCTGCTCTGTTGGATTGAGATCTGGTGACTGTGGAGACCATTGGAGTATAACTCATTAGCCACGTTTACATGGAGACATTTTCTCCTTTCAGATTAAAATCATTCCAAAAGAAGATTTCAAGTGTTCACATGGGAAATATTTCATTCCAATCTGGTCTGTACAGGTGCCGACATTTACGCAGAATGGTGGCAAGAATGATGTCACATCATGAGATTTATCAAAGATGGAGGTCTAAAATTGATCATCACAATTCTTGTGGTTTCTGCAGGACTCTTAATCAAGTAGCAGCAGATACTCATGTGCTGCTACCAGGAGTGGGTGATATGTTATTGTGTGTGATATATTGCACAAAATTCACCAATTTCTCATCTCACAATAAAAACGATAAATTTATCAGATTGCATTTGCAGGTATACTACTTTGGGATTTTTATAAGCCATGTTATTTTTGCTGTGTGCACCGTTTGAATAAATGTTGAATTTGTTCTCATATTTCAGACTTGTTTGATTGGTGTCACTGCAATTTGGCAATACAGAATGTAACACCTGAACCTAATTGATGTAGTTTGTGCGTGGCTTCTTGTATTTTATGGCTCTCAGGACACAACGTAGTGATCGATATGTAATTCAAAAGATTTGGCTGATATTGGGTTTTTTTTTATCATCACTTAATGTACCTTGATAAAAAACAGAAATTATCGTGATACATGTCTCAGTCCATATTGCCCATCCCTAATTGCTACTGCAGACATTGAAGAGAAAAAGGTGTTAAGACAGAGCTTGAATTACAAAATTTTTGTGACATGTCCAGGTAATTCCTTTGTTCACCGCCAACTTCCAAAGTGAAGAATCGTCACTTGTTGCACGTTTACGGCAGCCATGTAATTGTAAGAACGCAACCTCACAACTTTCTGATTCAGCGTTTACATGATACTCACCTTCAGTTTGGGGAAAGGAATATTCTTACCCCTGTGAAACTGAATAAAAAATGCTTTTGCCTCTGGCAATTTTCATTCAGAAAGAGGTGATTACATGGATCATTTTCATTCTGATAGAGCTATTAAACTGAAAGCAACCAGCTAGATTTAGCTCCATGTAAATGCAGCTATTGTCATGTTCTAAAAGCAGTTGGAGATGATGTGAACTTTGTGACATGGTTCATTATCCTGTTGGAAGCAGCATCAGAAGATGCTAGAGATGGACATGGTCAGCAACAATACTCAGGTAGGCTGTGGTGCCACGCTGCTAAGAACGCATTCAGAAAGCATAGACCGCTAGACTCTGTCCGTTGGGGACTCCGGTTCGGCTGGGGGCAGGGGTGGCCTTCCAGACTGAGATCACGCCAGGTCAGCACTCCCCAACCAGGTGGTATCATACTCTCCGGAGGTGGCGCTGCATTCGGATTCACTGAAGGAGACAAGACAAATAACGAAAAAGACGGTTCTCAGAATTT
>JALJCO010007806.1:0-174516 GCA_023101725.1 Atherinomorus stipes | reverse complement strand
TGAGGGGCCGTATAGTGCTAGAATTTATTCTCTCATTCACATACATACATTTTTGCACTCACATACATACATTCTTCTTCTCACTTACATATATTCTTCCTTTCACATACATATATTCTCTTCTCACTTACATATATTCTTCCTTTCACATACATATATTCTTCCTTTCATACATATATTCTCTTCTCACTTACATATATTCTTCCTTTCACATACATATATTCTTTTCTCACATACATATACTTCTTCTTCTCCCTTACATATAATTCTTCCTTTCACTTACATATATTCCTCCTTTCACTTACATATATTCTTTTTCTCACTTACATATATTCTTCCCTTTCACATACATATATTCTTTTCTCACTTACATATATTCTTCCTTTCACATACATATATTCTTTTCCTTTCACACTTACATAATATTCCTCCTTTCACTTACATATATTCCTCCTTTCACATACATATATTCTTCCTTCTCACACCCTTTACATATATTCCTCTTCTCACTTACATATATTCATTCTCTCACTTACATATTCTTCCTCACACACACAGATCTCTGAAAAGAATATATGTGAGGAAGAATATATGTGTGTGGAGGGAAGAAGATATGTGTGTGTGAGCAAAGAGTAAGTGGAAACGGAAGGAGTTTGATTGAAACGGAAGGCAGGAAATTTATCGGACTGTGATTGGCTGAGAAGCAGTAGACGGTGTCACACACAAGCACAAACACGTTTTCGTAATGTTGATTGATCCCAATCGAGAGAATACACAGTTTTTTTGTGTGTGTGATAACATAAATTTATGTTAAGTATAAATACATTTGTTGTCTCCTCAAGTTTGATCATATATTTTTGAAAACCTGCGTTTTAATCGCCACTCCACTGGAGGCAAATGCTGAACAACTCTATCTGATGAACCAATCAGATTGCAATGTTGAGACGATTAGCCAATGGTAGAGGGCCATGGTGGGACCCCCCCCCCCCCCTCCTCCCCTCAACTTCAATTTGTTGTCAAATTGAACGCCAAAGAAGAACATTTGGTGTGGAATTATCAGAGAATACGTTGTATTGTTTGTGTAAAACGATCGTGAAACCTCGAATCCCCCAGATAGGAGTGGACTCCGCGGGTGATCCGCCTTCAAGTCCACAGATCCGCCTGACAGTCAGAGCGCTAACTGACTTCCGCCCAACACTCAGCTGAACGTGGGAGGCGGACTGTCAAACCACAGACCCGCGGCGGATGTGCCTTGCGGAGTCATACCGAGTCCACTTGCACAGCAGGACGGATCCGCGTAGCCTACCTCAAACTGTAGCTGCACATTCACGGATCCACGGCGGATCCGTTCATGATCCTGTCAGCCGCGGGTCCAGTACGGACCCGTTATATGGCTGGATCTTTAACCCCTGCTCTTCAGCTTCAGGCAACAATATTATGCTAAAGAAGCTACATCAAATGAGGCTGTGCTCATAAAGCTCCCTTTTCATTTCACTCTTTATGAATATAAAGTTTTAAAACTATACATTGTTCCACAGTCTCATTTTTTTCTTTCTAACTTCTTTTTTTCTTTTTTACTTGACCTGTCCAGCATCATAGCAAGCAGAATGAAAGGGGAGCTTATGAGCACAGCCTCATTTGATGTAGCTTCTTTAGCATAATATTGCTGCCTGAAGCTGAAGAGCAGGCCAAAGATCCAGCTACATAACGGGTCCGCACTGTACCCGCGTCTTAATTAGACGCGCAGCACGATTCCACTTTGGATCCGTGAATGTGCAGCCACAGTTGGAGGTAGGCTACGCGGATCCGTTTCTCCTGCTGTGCAAGTGGACTCGGTATGATTCCGCAAGGCACATCCGCCGCGGGTCTGTGGTTTGACAGTCCGCCTTCCCCACGTTCAGCTGAGTGCCGGCGGAAGTCAGTTAGCGCTCTGACTGTCAGGCGGATCTGTGGATTTGAAGGCGGGGATCAGCCGCGGAGTCCACTCCTATCTGGGGGATTCGAGGTTTCACGATCGTTTTACATTAATAATACAACGTATTCTCTGATAATTCCACACCAAATGTTCTTTCTTTTGGCGTTCAATTTGACACAAATTGAAGTTGAGGGGAGGGGGAGAGGGTCCCACTATGGCCCTCTCTACCATTGGCTCAATCGTCTCACGATTGCAATCTGATTGGTTCATCAGATAGAGTTGTTCAGCATTTGCCTCAGTGGAGTGGCGATTAAAACGCAGGTTTTCAAAAATATATGATCAAATTTTGAGGAGACAACAAATGTATTTATACTTAACATAAATTTATGATATCACACACACAAAAAAACTGTGTATTCTCTCGATTGGCATCAATCATCCTTACGAAAAACGTGTTTGTGCTTGTGTGTGACACCGTCTACTGCTTCTTTCGTAGCCAATCACAGTCCGATAAATTTCCTGCCTTCCGTTTCAATCAAACTCCTTCCGTTTCCACTATACTTTTGCTCACACACACATATATTCTCTTCACACACACATATATTCTTCCTCACACACACATATATTCTTCCTCACACACATATATTCTTCCTCACACACACATATATTCTTTCAGAGAATATATGTGTGTGTGAGGAAGAATATATGAGTGAGAAGAAGAATATATGTAAGTGAGAAGAAGAATATATGTATGTGAGAAGAAGAATATATGTATGTGAAAGGAGGAATATATGTAAGTGAAAGGAAGAATATATGTAAGTGAGAAAAGAATATATGTATGTGAAAGGAAGAATATATGTAAGTGAGAAGAGAATATATGTATGTGAAAGGAAGAATATATGTAAGTGAGAAGAGAATATATGTATGTGAAAGGAAGAATATATGTAAGTGAGAAGAAGAATGTATGTATGTGAGTGCAAAAATGTATGTATGTGAATGAGAGAATAAATTATGGCCTATACGGCCCCTCATATGCCAGCGTTTAAATTCTGTTCACAGTAGTATAAAATAAAATACATTCCTGAGTTCCTCAAAGCCTCGTGGCGCTCACGGTGGAAAAATTATTTTGATATCGTTATTGCTCTTTCAGTGGACAGTTGTTCGGGAGTGGTCCTTAAGCTGGTTTTAATAGAAATCTCCTGCATAAAGTCTGTAATCGTAATTAACTGTCACTCCGTTAAACACGCAGGTGGCTCCGTTGTCATGACAACCTGATCTGTTCTCCCCAGCTCTGCTGATTAGGTTCACTCTTTGACCTAATTCATTATCTATAAACCAATGTATGATCAAACTGGAGCTTCAAATCCAATGAAGTCATCATGACTGTCCACTCTGTCCACTTATTTGGTCTCCTACAATGTCCTCAACACCAGAACTGTCTCTTTATATTTCAACATGTATATGCTTCCTTTCTCAGTCTTCCCTCTCCCTCTTTTGAACCCCTCTTCTAGCCAGTCTTATCCTCCCACTGGGAGTCGGGTCCTTCATATCTATCTATCTATCTATCTATCTATCTATCTATCTATCTATCTATCTATCTATCTATCTATCTATCTATCTATCTATTATATCTATTTATCTATCTATCTAACTAATTGGTTGTCTATCTGTCTCACAGTCTTTGTCTGTCTGTCTATGCAACCATCATTGTCATTGAAATGAATGGTGTTTGACCAGAATGAGTGGAAAACTAAGGTCACATTGGAGCTTTGCCAATAATCCATACTTTCAGATAGAAACATCATTCCAACTTTAAAGGGGTCATCACAGATAAACATTCAACAGTCTGATATGACGTTTTTTTTTAAGTTACAGTTTTGATACAATCGCAGTTGAACTTTGGTGAAAAATCGGGAAATCATTCCAAACTCCACCAATCTGACTAATCACATCTCGGTCAATATCCATCTGTCTGTCTGTCTCACAGTCTTTGTCTCGCCATCTGTCTGTCTTTCTGTCTTTCTCACAGGGTCTATCTCAGTTTAGCGCACCTCCTCCTTTCTCCTCCCTTCCTTCCTCTCTCTCTCTCTCTCTCTCTCTCTCACTCACACACGCACACAGACACATACATGTACATTGATGTAATCGTGTATCTGTCAGCACGGGTGTTCCATCTTTGTAACATGGCTGCCGCTCTCTTGGACATGGGTAGCGCATTGGCAGCATTCATAATTTCTTCAGAAATTTTCTAGTTTCTGCTGTAAACATGTTTATTTCTACTGTAAACATGTTTAGTTCTGCTGTAAACATGTTTATTTCCACTGTAAACATGTTTATATCTGCTTTAAACATGTTTATTTCCGCTGTAAACATGTTTATTTCTATTGTTAACATGTTTATTTCCGCTGTAAACATGTTTATTTCTACTGTTAACATGTTTATTTCTGCTGTAAATGTGTTTATTTCTACTGTAAACATGTTTATTTCTACTGTAAACATGTTTATATCTGCTTTAAACATGTTTATTTCCGCTGTAAACATGTTTATTTCCGCTGTAAACATGTTTATTTCTACTGTAAACATGTTTATTTCCGCTGTAAACATGTTTATTTCTACTGTTAACATGTTTATTTCTGCTGTAAATGTGTTTATTTCTACTGTTAACATGTTTAATTTTACTGTAAACGTGTTTATTTCTACTGTTAACATGTTTATTTCTACTGTAAACATGTTTATTTCTGCTGTAAACGCGTTTATATCTGCTGGGAGCCTAAGGGCTGGAATATACTTGCTGCTGGCGACTTGTCGGTGTACACATCATGGCCCCCACGTGTTCCCAGCGTACCTAGGTAGGTCGCTCGCGTTGACGCAAGTCGATATGGTGCAATGTTGACTTGAATGCTAAAGGTGCTCGTGTGACTTTCTCGGCCACTTTGGTTAAGTGGCGGCACATACCACCTCCACTGCAGACCAGATCTCTTTTTCTTTCGCAGCAGCAAAAGTAATTTCTTCCCTGAAGAAGTTGTCCACATTGTCCACTTTCCACGTACACCTGGGTTGTTCACGTATGCCCCGGAAATACAATCTGACCGGCAGAGTGACCTTTTCACATTCTCAGTGTCCAAGTGCTGTACTGCTCCTAGCGGTGGCCTCCAGTATTGAGCATTTTGGCCGCGACATGCTGCAGCAAGTAAATGCACAGACGACGCAGACCGCTTGCATGACCGTGTGCTTGAACGTGTGCGTCCACAGCAAGTACATCCCAGGACGAAAGGGATTAGTTCTGTTTTGGAGCCCGTGGCGGATGAAGAAAGAATAACAATTTTGGGGCAACCTGGAATGAGGCTCACTGCCCTCCAGCGTAATTTGCCCCTTGGAAGCATCTCATGTAATTTATGTGAAATTAATCACATCAAGTTTCCTCCACAACTTCATCCACTTACAGCTCAATCACATTTAACGAGTTCAGAAAAGTTCTGCAAACTTAAACCCTCTACTGAATACCTCATTTGTCTAAGGCAGCAATGTTTGCGTATTTTTTTAAAGTGAAGCCATTTTTGTAGAATTTCCAGTGCACGTTATTGTGGGGACAGGCTGATAGAAAGCATCCACCTCTAACAGAGAGATGAAGTGTTTCCTGACAGCCTCAGACGTTCCCTCTAGCCCGTCTCTCATCTTCGTCACATCCCAGCAGTCCGGCACAAACACTCTTCAAGGTCATGCAGTGAAGGGAGCAGCAAGCGCCTCCTCAGCCATCTGCCGGCCTCCGGCGGCGGCTGCTGGTGTCTGGGCCTGCAGATGTCAGCAGAGCCTCCGATGCTGGACCGTAGCGGGAACACGAGTGCTCGTTGTAGACGAGTGATGTCCAGCGAAAGGTGGAGGCTACAATCACACCGTCAGAGTTCAGACCAGCTGCTGGGGACTCCCCCATCCTCTGCAAAGTCTTCCTGCAGCTCCAGCTGTGGAATCCAGTGGAAATCAAATCAAACTTTATTTATAAAACATTTTCTGTACCATGAAAAGGCAATAAAACAAAAGCATATTCAAATAAAAACAAGCCTTCACACATCCAAGTATAACACAAAACACACACGTGCGCACACATGCCCTCCCATTTCTACACCACTCCCGACCACTCATTTCTCTCTCTTGAAGGGGAAGTTAGTTTTTTTAACCTGGATCTATTTTCCAGCCTGAATCCGTTCATTTCCTCACCCAGACAGTTTTAGTGTTACTTCAGGAGATATTTAGATCCACTCCAGATCACATCAGCGTATGGATGACATGTTTTGTTACCAAACATTAGTCGGACCCCCGTGAGCTCGAAGCAGCTTTTTTTTTTGTGGTGATCCGTCCTCATTGACAGACATTTAGGCTGTGTCCGAATGTCCACCCTACTCCCCTACATAGGGATCACGGCATTTTGTAGACTGTCCGAATGTCCAGAAAGAAAAAAGTAGTGCACTCAAAGTTACCCACAATGCATCTTGAAAACTAGTGAGCTTCAAAGGTCCCTAGACGGGACAATATAGACCACAGTGCATTGCGGTCAGGAGAGCTGAATGGCGCGAGGTGTTGGACACTTCGAGCTGCAGAAAAAAAGGAGAGAAAAAACAGAAAAGAGATTAAACACAATATAAGTAAATAAAATACCTTTATTTAAGATGACAGATTTGATTTGGAATTAAATCTTTTCACAAGTCGTGGATGCCGCCGTGGTTGCCACGGTGACAGCTGGTAATCATGTGATTTGAGGCGAAGAAAAAGTAGTCAGCTTCATTTCCGAATCACAGGCAGAATGAGGGCACTCTGATATGTAGTGCAGTAAGTAAGTAGTGAATGAGGGGTTATGGAGGAGGGAGGACATTCGGACACAGCCTTAGTTGCAGTCAGTAACAGTGATGTCATCAAAGCCGCTGCAGCAAAAACGCTGTTGGGATTGACTGCTTCTGTCTACGTCTGACGTCATGATCAGACCAGAGCTGCGTGAGTCGTCAGGGACCATGAACGCAGCATCTCAGCCGGACAAGTTCACCAACTCTTCACCATGACATCATGAGTGGGCGTGGCTCCATAAATTCATGTTTTCACGTCTGCACACGTCATAACTCTTCACCATGAGCATAATTCAGCTATATCAGTACTGTACTAGTATCAGTTCTGACTCAAGCTGAGGGGTTAGTCGATATCAGAATGATTTTTTTTTTTTTTTTAACATCACCTCTATTTACAACATACTGGCATCGTACATAACCATTTCATAGGAACAACAATTAATACCAACTGAGCATGACAGAGACTATAAAGAACTCTGGTAATAGTCCAAATAATGAGGTACAGTTCATAGACAAAATGTCAGAATGAATTGAATGAGTCTGTTAACATGATCTGCTACCACCATCATGTGACACAGAAGCTAGAATCTGATAGGCTACCACCATCATGTGATACAGAAGCTAGAATCTGATAGGCTACCACCATCATGTGATACAGAAGCAAGAATCTGATAGGCTACCACCATCATGTGATGCAGAAGCTAGAATCTGATAGGCTACCACTATCATGTGATACAGAAGCTAGAATCTGATAGGCTACCACCATCATGTGATAAAGCTAGAATCTGATAGGCTACCACCATCATGTGATACAGAAGCTAGAATCTGATAGGCTACCACCATCATGTGATACAGAAGCTAGCATTTCAAGTGATACAGAAGCTAGAATCTGATAGGCTACCACCATCATGTGACACAGAAGCTAGAATCTGATACACCACCTAATACAGAAGCTAGAATCTGATAGGCTACCACCATCATGTGACACAGAAGCTAGAATCTGATAGGCTACCACCATCATGTGGTACAGAAGCTAGAATCTGATAGGCTACCACCATCATGTGACACAGAAGCTAGAATCTTTCTCCTCTCATCATTTCATTGCCTGAAACTCTCAGAAATGGAAACAAACTGCATGTTTTGTATCTGTACAGAGGTATCACTGCATGCTGCTCTCTGTCAGAGCTCCAGGAACATGTATGCTAGCAAAGCTGCAGGTTGTTTTCTCTGCCCTGCAGGGAATTAAAGTCCTGACAATGAAAAGCTAATTTTCCAATAAAACAACAGAGCACTCCTTGATTTATTGTTTCAATAAAATGCAGCATCTCTGCAGCATAAACAGTTTATAAATGTGAGCTGCTTGTGCTGTGATGGACTGTTTCAAATGAATGGTAGAAAACGAGACTGGCATGATGTGAATATCAGTGTTGGTTCTGCATCAGGTAAAAGTGTCACCGTGAGTTGGTCCGGTAAACCGGCTCAGAAGACCGGGCATAAATAATTCATGCTCATCATTTCAGGAAACACACTAGTCATGCAGCTATCTGCATGGAAATGATGTGTTTTAATGAGCCTGCGTCCCTGGCAGACAGAGTCCGTCCCTCAATGAGACGCTGGGGACGATCCAGCACAGCCCAACTAGAGACGGATGAAGATTTGAGGAAGATGAAAGTGAATCCTGAGCTGATGACTGTGTTGTGCCTGCAGAGAAGCCCTCAGCTTCAGAGCTGAGTGGAAATAAAAAGCCTGCTGATTAATGGAATATTTATCACTAATAATCCAGGACATGTTCAGTCATCATACAACAATCCATAAAGATACATCAGTCTTCACATTTACAATCACAATGACTGAAAAGGCTGAAGCATATCACCTGAAATTCCTAACCCAATCCACGAAATGAAGGAGAAGAAAAAATTAGCTAGATATAAACTAGAAAATATGTTTTTATCCAGAGAAGAATTTTTTCTTTTACTGCATTTCCCCATTTTTCTTATCTCCTACTTCTAGCTTTGAAAAGAAGATTCAACAATTGTGCGCTTAAAAATCAACAATGAATTACACAAACGTAAATTCGAATGAGCTATATTCCCAGATCTTCCACCCACAATGGAAACACACCTCCTTTTAACCCCTTTTGTTGCTTTTGGCACAACAAACTTAAAACCATGTCTAAAGTCATATTTCCCTTCGGACAGAGAAAAAAGTCTTTGTAAAGTTAAAGTGCATCTTTCATGTTCTTTATAACAGCAGAAAATGGACGTAGCGAGGGGTAGTGGATGTAACGAGGGGAAGTGGACTAAACGAGGGCTGGTGGACGTTACGAGGGGTAGTGGACGTAACGAGGGGTAGTGGACTTCAAGAGGGATAGTGGACGTAACGAGGGGTAGTGGATATAACGAGGGGTAGTGGACATTACGAGAGGAAGTGGACTTAAGGAGGGAAGTGGACTTAAAGAGGGGTAGTGGACCTAACGAGGGGTAGTGGATGTAACGAGGGGTAGTGGACGTAACGAGAGCTAGTGGATGTAACGAGGGGGAGTGGATGTAACGCAGGGGTAGTGGACGTAATGAGGGAAGTAGACTTAACGGGGAAGTAGACTTAACGCGGGGTGAGTGGACGTAACGAGGGGTAGTGGATGTAACGAGGGGTAGTGGACGTAACGAGAGCTAGTGGATGTAACGAGGTGTAGTGGATGTAATGAGGGGTAGTGGACGTAACGAGGGGAAGTGGACTTAATAAGGGTAAGTGGACTTAACGAGGGGTAGTGCCCGTAACAAGGGGTAGTGCACGTAACGAGGGGTAGTGGACGTAACAAGGGGTAGTGGATGTAACGATGGGTAGTGAGTGTAACGAGGGATAGAGGACGTAACGAGGGGAAGTGGACTTAACAAGGGTAAGTGGACTTAACGAGGGGTAGTGCCCGTAACGAGGGGTAGTGCCCGCAATGAGGGGTAGTGGATGTAACAAGGGGTAGTGGATGTAACGATGGGTAGTGGCCGTAACGAGGGGTAGTGGACGTAACGAGGGGTAGTGGATGTAACCAAGGGTAGTGGATGTAACGAGGGGAAGTGGACTTAGTGAGGGCTTGTGGACGAAACGAGGGGTAGTGGACATAACGAGGGGTAGTGGATGTTACAAGGGGTAGTGGATGTAAAGAGGGGAAGTGGACTAAACAAGGGGTAGTGGACGTAACAAGGGGAAGTGGACTTAATAAGGGTAAGTGGACTTAACGAGGGGTAGTGCCCGTAACAAGGGGTAGTGCACGTAACGAGGGGTAGTGGACGTAACAAGGGGTAGTGGACATAACGAGGGGTAGTGGATGTTACAAGGGGTAGTGGATGTAAAGAGGGGAAGTGGACTAAACAAGGGGTAGTGGACGTAACAAGGGGAAGTGGACTTAATAAGGGTAAGTGGACTTAACGAGGGGTAGTGCCCGTAACAAGGGGTAGTGCACGTAACGAGGGGTAGTGGACGTAACAAGGGGTAGTGGATGTAACGATGGGTAGTGAGTGTAACGAGGGATAGTGGACGTAACGAGGGGAAGTGGACTTAACAAGGGTAAGTGGACTTAACGAGGGGTAGTGCCCGTAACGAGGGAAGTGCCCGCAACGAGGGGTAGTGGATGTAACAAGGGGTAGTGGATGTAACGATGGGTAATGGCCGTAACGAGGGGTAGTGGACGTAACGAGGGGTAGTGGATGTAACCAAGGGTAGTGGATGTAACGAGGGGAAGTGGACTTAACGAGGGGAAGTGGACTTAGTGAGGGCTTGTGGACGTAACGAGGGGTAGTGGACATAACGAGGAGTAGTGGACGTAACGAGGGGTAGTGGATGTAACCAAGGGTAGTGGATGTAACGAGGGGAAGTGACTTAACGAGGGGAAGTGGACTTAGTGAGGGCTTGTGGACGTAACGAGGGGTAGTGGACATAACGAGGGGTAGTGGACGTAAAGAGTGGTATTGGGGTAACGTGGGGTAGTTGACATAACGAAGGGAAGTGGATTTAATGAGGGGCAGTGGACTTAACGAGGGGTAGTGGATATAACGAGGGGTAGTGGACATAACGAGAGGAAGTGGACTTAAGGAGGGGAAGTGGACTTAACAAGAGGTATTGGACGTAATGAGGGGTAGTGGACGAAAAGAGGGGTTGTGGACGTAACGAAGGGAAGTGGACATAACAGGGGGTAGTGGACATAGCGAGGGGGGGTGGACATCATGACGGGTAGTGGACATAATGAGGGGGCAGGGGGTATGAAGCGAGGGACGTCAGATGCTGACTTGCTGAGGAAGGACCAGAGAAGAGGGGACAGCGACCTCTGTAGAGCAACAGGACTTGGAGAAGAAAACTCACAAATGTACAGATTACACATTTGTTTGTTACATTAGCCAGCCTAGCCACGCTAGCTAGGCTAAAATACTGATGAAAAGCTTGCGAAGGCTTTTCGACAATTAACAATTGACAACAGTCGTCATGGTGACGTCTTCTCTGTGTATTTGTTTTGTTTATTTATCAACCAAAGCATGATGATTATTCTGTCCTCACGATTGCGTGTCTGAGCAAGGTTAGAGAGATAGCTAACAAAACTCACCAAACCGAGTTCTTCGAGGAGAGTGGCTTTACTGATGGTAGTTTCTGTAAAACTGAAAATAACAATACCATGGATATCAATAATCTGTACACAAGGCATACATTCTTGTTACTAAAGACAAATACTTAAATATTCATCAGTTTAACTTACACAAAAATAAACATTTTTTACACGGCTGGCTTTTCCTGACTTTGGTGCATCTATTTCAATGTATTAATTAAAACTAAAGCTTAATAAACAAGTGACTTACATAAGCCACGCAAATTTACTGTGTAATGTATATACTGTCCAAAAGAAAAAAAGTCACTGATGTTAACAAGTGAAAATCATCAAATTTACAGCTTATGCAGTTTAAATACCGTGAGAGATAAACATTCTGTTTACTGAATGTCCTAAGACAAATCAACTGACAAATATTTGAACAATTTTTCTATATATACTCACGGACAAATCAAATCCAAGGTTGGAACGTAAGAAGAAAACTGTTTTAGCTGTGTTCACTGCAGACAGACGTGTTCAACTGAAGCCACATGCTGAGAGAGAAATGAAACTTAAGAAAAAAGAACACTACCAAAAAGTCTCCAAAAAGGGGGCAGTAGCAACACCTTCACTGGTGCCAGAACAATGATAATGAAAAAAGAAAAATGACTGCAGCTGTTAACTCCGTGTTGTTGCTATGATGACACGTATGTGCAAACGTCACCACGCAGTCCCTTATGTGCCTGAACGTAAATGCAGCAGTGGTGTCCAAGTTCCTAGAAGATTACAAAGCCGGACCCCCGTGGCGTCAGTTCATCGTGTAGTGGTGGTGGGTGAGGGGCTGGTGGTCGGAAGCAGGGGGAACGTTGGGATTGGGCTGAACTCTCCCGGCCAGCACCTTCTTGGTCACCGTCAGAGACCTCCTCTTCTCCTTGGACTGACTTGGCCCCAGCAGGCTCCTGGCAACGTTAGCTTTAGCTTAGCTTTAGCCAGCGTAGCTGTTGGAGCTTCTGCAGGTTTCAGTGTTTGTTTCTGTTCCCCTCAACACTCTGGGCCTCCAAAGCCGGAGGCGGGACTCACAAACGCCCGTACACATGACCCGTGGTAAAAAGCGCTTTGCGCTGGCTGTCCCCAGTGTTTTCCTACGGAGAGAGCGGTGGGCGCCGTCTCACGAACTGTGGAGAGATGATTCACTCCGCCCGCAACCCACAGCTCTGATGCGTCAGATCTGGTTGTATGTTTCTCTGCGCTTTCAGCAGAAAATCCTGGAGAAAAGCGAGGAGTTCCAATCGTCCAATGTCCAATGTAGAGACATTTAGAATTTCATACATTCTGAGACTTGTATAAAATTGCAATTGATTTTGATATTTTTTCTTTTAGTCAATATGTTGTTTCCATGTCAATCCCTCGTCCATCACCACTCCAAGAAATTTGGTCTCAAATACTCTCTCAATCATATCATCACATATTTCTATTTTGATGTCTGTATTTTTCATTTTATTTTTATTTCCAAATACCATAAATTTCCTTTTTTTAGTTGAGGGACAATTTGACAAACAAATATTTCAGTTTCTCGAGCTTCTTCTCTACAAGACCTAAAATTTCCCCCAAGTTCTTACCAGAACAAAACAAGTTGGTGTCATCTGCAAAAATTACAAAATCATTTATATGAATCAAAAACAACTGTGGACTAATCACTGATCCTTGTGGAACACCACAGATGACTTCCTTTAATTCAGACAACACATCATTTATTTGCACACAGTTTTTTATTTTCTAAACAACTTTTTGATCAGAAAAAAGCAACAGCTGATGATGACGAGGTAATGTCAGTCACCGTGTTCTGTGATCATACTATCATTTCATCAGACTTGGTTTTATTACGAGAACGTTTGCTTCATGTAAAGTTTATTGTCGTCATTTAGGACGATGTTGAGAAGCTGCAGACACAAAGCTTCAGTTTTCAATCACCACTCAAAGAAAAGCGTTTCATTTACGCTCTTATGAAGCAGGATACAGTCGTCCTCAAAATTATTCATATCCTCCAATGAAAAAAGACTAAATTCACAAGAGCAAATCATATAACAAGAAACTAAAAATAAATAAAAATACTCAAAATGATCATTTTAGTGAAATAAAATGTTGCTTTTGAATTGTGATTTTACATAGTAGAGTACCTTTTCCATGAGCATGGACCAACATACTTGTCAACAGGTGCAGACGTCTGATTGGACGTTACAGAAACACCTGACTGCAGTGATTGAATCAAAAGTGTTGCTCAATAACATTTTGCTTCAGAGCCCCATCATGCTTGTTTACTTGTTTAATTTTTGTGTGTTTGCTTTTAATATTTCTGTTGAACCACAATTAAAAATCAATGTCATGATTTTTATAGAAGTTTTATTTATTATTAATTTAGTCAATTTCACAGTATTTTACTGATGCCGGATTTTTCTTTCTTTCTTTAATAGGAAGGCATTATGAATAATTTACAGGACAATATATGTTTGTGTGTGTGTATACATATATATACAGTATATATACATATATATATATATATATATATACATGTATATGTGGATGGATGGGTTGATTTATTTAATCTTTTCTCTTGTCCACTATGTGAAGGAAGGAAATAAAGATGCTCTTGTTCCTGTTCTCCCTGGTAATCTGCGTTCAGGAACCAGACTGGTAGAAAGATCATGTGGGTCCAGTTTGCTCTCCGTCCTGACCTCAAACTAAACATTCAGCTTTTCTGCCGCCGTAGTTTAATCTGGAAGAAACTACCAGAAAACACAAAGTCTGATCTCAACCATTTATTCTAAACGATATCTGAAGGACTTTATTTTCTGTGAATCTGTTGGTAACTGACTGTGGAAGCTGCTTTTGATCATTTACAGCACGTCAGGTTTCTCGTGTGCGCAGGAAAGAAATATCTTGCCTTGGTGTTGCATCATTCAGCTGCTGAGTGCATGCAGCTCTGGGAGAAGCAGGGAGTCAACATGAGGACGTCCCTGGTGTTTCTGAGCTCCTTGTTTCCTGATAATTGTATCATGGAGCTTTCTGAAGCTGCACCTGACACACTGAAGCGCTGCGGTGGTGTGTGCAGCACGTACACGCTCAGGCTACTCGTTTCATACTCCGACTTCAGCTGCCACATTATGGAAGAACGCCACATCTACACATGGCAACGCCCAAACGCTGCAGTTTGTTCCTGCAACCGTTAGCACGTTATATCTGACATGAAGAAGGAAGATGTCTGAGAAGCCGCTACAGGCGTCCTACCAGCAGCAGCGAGAGGTGCTACTCAGGGTTAGCCGTGGGGAGAGGTGTCGCGGGTGTCCCGCCGTGTGGTGGCTGCTCGCCTGCAAGCATTTGTCCTGGAAACTGAAGCTGTGCTGTGATTTTTACTCTGTAGCAGATGTCTGGACTGCAGCTGTCACGGTTTCCAGTCCCAGAAACACTGAGGTCATCTGCTAGCATCACAAAAAAAGCCGCTAACACGTGGAGGGAGAAAAGGCGTTGATATTTCCAGTTTGATCGAAGACTTTTAAAGTCAGGATGCAGAGAGAGACGTGAACGGATGACTGAGAGCCATAAAGGTTCGATGAAGTGACAGAATACGCAGCAAAGATCAACTGATGCAACTGCTGGCCGATATCATAGGTCGATATTTGTGTTTCTTGCCAGTATTGGTATCGACCATATATATGTATATATACGTAGCTATATATAGTCAGTCATTTTCTGTACCGCTTATCCAGTTCAGGGTTGCGGGGGTTGCTGGAGTCTATCCCAGCTATTATCAGGTGAGAGGCGGGTACACCTGGACAGGTCGCCAGTCTGTTGCAGGGCCAACACAGAGAGACAGACAACCATTCACACTCACATTCATTCCTAGGGGCAATTTAAAGTGATCATTAACCTAACATCATGTCTGTGGATGGTGGGAGGCAGCCGGAGAACCCATGCATACACGGGGGGAACATGCAAACTCCACACAGGAAGGCCACGGTTGGAATTGTTCAAACCCCCTCCCCAGCGGGGAATCACACCAGCGACCTTCTTACTGTGAGGCTGCAGTGCTACCCACCACGTGCAGCGCTATATATATATATATATATATAGGAGCAAACTGGACCCATCTCATCCGATTCTTAATCCTAAACATTAAACTTGTAATGAATATGCAGCATGAAAGCCAAACATTGGACTTGCAACTATATATATATATATATATATATATATATATATATATATATATATATTATATATATATTACATTACATGTTTAATGTTTCTTTTTGATATTGTTGCAAGTCCAATGTTTGGCTTTCATACTGCATATTCATTACAAGTTTAATGTTTAGGATTAAGAATCAGATGAGATTCAGAATCAGATTAGGATTTATAATCATATTAAATTCAGAATCAGATTAGAATTTAAAATCAGATTAGATTCAGAATCAGATAAGGATCCAAAATCAGATTACAATTTTGAATCAGATTAGGATTCAGAATCAGATTAGGATTTAGAATCAGATTACAATTCAAAATCAGATTAGGATTTTGAATCAGATTAGGATTCAAAATCAGATTAGGATTCAAAATCAGATTAGGATTCAGAATCAGATTAGGATTTAGAATCAGATTAGGATTCAAAATCAGATTAGGATTAAAAATCAGATTAGGATTCAACACCAGATTAGGATTTTGAATCAGATTAGGATTTAAAATCAGATAAGGATTCAGAATCAGATGAGGATTCAGAAACAGATTAGGATTAAGAATCAGATTAGATTCAGAATAGGATTAGGATTCAGTATTAGATAAGGTATAAGAATCATATTGACATTCAGGATCAGATTAGATTGAGAATCAGATTAGGATTCAGGATCAGATTAGATTCAGAATCGGATTCTGATTCTGATGCCCCTGAAGTGATGACGTTCCAGGCCTGGTGTGGACGTTGGGATGCAGCTGTGTGTTCAGCAGACTCTTCTCCATCGCTGAGAGTGCGCAGACCCTCTGACCTACAGCAGTGACTCAGCGGGTAGAGATTGACACCGTCGCCATGGCAACGCCAACAAGCAGGTCTGGTCGTCGTAGCAACGGCAGTCAGCAGGTTACCATTTCTGCTCTTTTCTCGGGACTCTGATAAAGTTAACAAGTTACAGCGAGGCGTGATCACAACTGTAATCCGTGATGTCATCACCGGGCATGATGTCATCATACTACAACATTAGCAGGTGGCATCTGGGCTCAGAAACAGAAGAACTTTTACATTTCAGATGTTTTTCTTACATTAATTCTATCATCAGAGAAGCGATGTGTTCATAGCTGAGAAATAAAAGCAAACTAACGGCATCACGCCTCGTTGCCACTTCCAGCTACAAACAGCTGCTGGTTATTTGTTTCTCTTCACAAACCCAACAAGCCCGTGCACACGGGGAATACGCGTCCATATGCCTCATAAAGCAGATGGCTGAAAGCCGTTTCTCTCTCTCTTCCTCCAGTATTTCTGTCTGCCTCTTTTCATCACGCTGTCTTTTGCACACCATTAGCTCTCTTCTTTTCTTAAAGAAAGGCATGTGACACCTTTTACCGAGGACGAGGAAGGAGATGAGGGAGCTTTGGGATGTTTGTTTTCAGAGCGAAGGTTTGCACCCTGCAGGCAGGCATGAAAGAGAGAGAGAGCGAGACAAAGAGTTTATTATTCTACATGATGACAGGGAGATAAAGAGGGAGATAAAGAGAGGGAAGACATCATCATCATCATCATCATGGCGGGGCCTTTTTGCTGGGAGCTGTGGAAGAGCACCTTCATAGTGGGAACATCCACACCTCTGAGATATTTGTTTTCCAAAGTGTAGCTCTGAGCTTCAGATGAGGAGTAAAGAGGGATTAGAGGGAAAGCTAGACGGGAAGAGGGAACGGCGGGCTGATGCGGAGACGCAGCGGGATCGTATTCATCCGGAGTTTCCCGTTCCACGCGGGGAGGCTGAGCTACCGTCACCCGTTTACCTCTGTGCTGCTTCGCCATGTTTATCCGGGTAAAAACGGAGAAACTACTTCGGGAATTTGGATTTTTCTGGCAACATGACTTGAAAACTTGGAAAATCAGAGAACAATTTAAGCCCGAGTTTCATTCAAAGCTTAGAAAAAGCAAAGAGTCAGTTACTAACAAGACCAGCGGAGGTGTTGCAGCACTTCAGATGTTACAGAGCCGATACCGATACTGATATTTTCTCATCAACCTCAGCCGATATTTGGGGCCAATACTGCATTCATACTCCTGTATAGTATATCAGCACTCCAGCATTTTCAGTTTTTCCCTCTACTGGAGTTCATTGCCCCGCCCACTCTGAATGTTTGCCCACCTGTTCCACCTGTTCCTCCGTGTCACACAGAGGTTCCATCTGTTCATCCGTGTCACACAGAGGTTCCACCTGTTCATCCGTGTCACACAGAGGTTCCACCTGTTCCTCCGTGTCACACAGAGGTTCCACCTGTTCATCCGTGTCACACAGAGGTTCCACCTGTTCCTCCGTGTCACACAGAGGTTCCACCTGTTCATCCGTGTCACACAGAGGTTCCACCTGTTCCACCTGTCAATCCGTGTCACACAGAGGTTCCACCTGTTCCACCTGTTCATCCGTGTCACACAGAGGTTCCACCTGTTCATCCGTGTCACACAGAGGTTCCACCTGTTCATCCGTGTCACACAGATGTTCCACCTGTTCACTTCACACAGATGTTCCACCTGTTCATCCGTGTCACACAGAGGTTCCACCTGTTCATCCGTGTCACACAGATGTTCCACCTGTTCATCCGTGTCACACAGAGGTTCCACCTGTTCATCCCTGTCACACAGAGGTTCCACCTGTTCATCCGTGTCACACAGAGGTTCCACCTGTTCATCCCTGTCACACAGAGGTTCCACCTGTTCATCCGTGTCACACAGAGGTTCCACCTGTTCATCCCTGTCACACAGAGGTTCCACCTGTTCATCCATGTCACACAGAGGTTCCACCTGTTCATCCGTGTCACACAGAGGTTCCACCTGTTCATCCGTGTCACACAGAGGTTCCACCTGTTTATCCGTGTCACACAGAGGTTCCACCTGTTCATCTGTGTCACACAGAGGTTCCACCTGTTCATCCGTGTCACACAGAGGTTTCGAAGTCTCAGATGTTCCTGACTTTACCTGCAGTTTATATCTGTAGTGATGATAGTTAAGATTAAGCACAGAGATACTAGCTATCTATCTATGACTGTGACTAGATGCTGGCGTGTGATTGGTTATCTACGTGGCTAGATGCTGGCATGTGATTGGTCATCTATGTGGCTAGATGCTGGCGTGTGATTGGCTGGTCAGATGTTAAGCTACTGAACAGGTTCATGACTCGGCGTTTATCGTGTGTTCAGATCTGGAATAATGAGGTGTGTGCTGTGATGACTGGATGAACTCCAGCTTCTAAAACTGAGACAGTAAGTTTGTTTCTGTGTTTTTTAGAGTTGACAAAGTTTCCTTAGTTCTTCTGGTAAACAGAAATACGTGTTCCAGATTTGCACATTACTCTGGGACATTTTCAACACTTCTATCTCGGGATTTAAGCAGATTTAGGGAGAAGCAGAAGAAAGGTTGGAGGCTGTGTATGAACGACGCTTTAATGCTGACACACACATGCAGTTACCGAGGCATTTCTACATCCCCTTTATCTGAAACCAGGATTTATAAGAGGGTAATATCCTCCTCTTTGCCCTGCCTTGTATTTCATTTTGCTGCTCTGAGCTGATTTTATAGCTCCAATACAGTAAAATAAATATGACAGTGTGATGAAGGGGGAGGAGAGCTGTAGGCTGCATCTCTCAGCCTCAGTCAGCCTGATTTATGGCTCTGATACAGCTGGAATGCAGTAAAATCTAGTGTCTGTCTGCAGAAAGTGTCTGTTTGATGGTTTAACTGATGCCTTTGTGGATTTAATCTCTGAAGAGACGGAGAGATAAAACTTCCCAAGTATCCCTGGGATTGTGATGTGACAGCCTCAGATCTTCGGGGATCCTTGAGTGTGCTGTTTGAATAGTTTATAGCAGAGATAGTCAACTCCGGCCCTCGAGGGCCACAGAGCTGCAGGTTTGAGATGTTTCCTGCTCCAACAAACATGATTTGAATCTAATGGCTCCAACAGCTGGAGTTAGAGGCACTGCTCTGAAACAGTTCTATCTGATCGGTCTTATCGGGTCCAACTTGAGCAATATTCATGTGCGGCTGCTCCATTTCCCTGTGGTGTCCCGCTGGGTTCCATTCGGGGTCCCCTTCTGTTTTCCCTTAATTTGCTGCCATTGGAGTCAATTTTTCGTAAACATGGTATCTGTTACCTACGGGAGAGGATTAAAGCCACTAAAGAAAAAAACAAAATTCAGAGAAGACAGTCAGAATTCTTGCTTTTTCTCAAATTGAAAAAAAGAAATCTGGAAAACTCCCCCCCCCCCCCCCCCCCCCCAAATGTTCTAGAAAAAAGTCACAATTCTGAGATTTTTCTCTGAATTCTGACTTTTTCCAAAATTGAAAAAAAAAAAAAAGAAAAAAAAACCCTCCAGGAAAAAAATGTTTGTTTTTTTTATGTTCTTGAACAAAGTCAGAATTCAGATTTTTTTTTTTTCTGAAATTGAAAAAAAAAAATTCTGGGAAGAAAAAGTTTGTTTTTTTTTGTCGAATGTTCTTGAAAAAAGTCAGGATTCTTAAGATAAAGTCAAAATTCTGACATTTTTTCTCAGAATTTTATATTTTTTTTCTTCAGAGGCGCTAATCCTCTTCCGTAGTTACCACTGTTTTGCAGACAATCTGCAAAAATATGTGCCCTTGAAACCTGAGAATGGTTCAGTAGTCCGTCTGCTAAATTGTCATGCTGAGTTAAAGAGATGGATGGCATTATTAAATTTCTTGCACTTAAATGAGGGTAAAACTGAAATATTTATTTTAAGGGATAAAACAAAACTGGTGGACCCGGTCAGGGTTCTGGGCCCAGTGACCTCTTTCTTGTGCTCTTCTGTCAAGAGTCTTGGGGTGAACACTGAGAACTCTTTGAGGCGACTTCACCATGTCCACACGTGTGCGTAAAATCTACCTTAGATCCGCCGGTTTACATAGTCCCACGTTGTTTTTCCTGTTTGTGTGTGACAGTAACGCGCATGCGACGTGAGCATGGCATGAGCAGGTCCACCATCATTTTTGCGTTTTGGACCGTGCAGACGAGAACGCAACAGCGTCGCATCTTCAGGAATTCCACTTTGGAATGAGTCTTCAGAGTTTTGCGTCTTCAACACAGAATAACGCCGTTGCTGTGTGAACGAAAGGCACTTACCATGAAATATTTAGTCATTTTTACCCACAATCATCTTCGTGTGAACGGCCCCTTAATACAAGTTAAAAAAAAAAAAAAATTTAGAATCAGATTACAATCAAGTGAAATCACATGTCCATGCAGTAAGATAAATAATCTTGCTAAGATTTTTTTAAATAAGAAAAGATACCGTGACTGACAGGGAGAAATATCTTTAAATAAGAAGTAAAACTCTCATTACAAGTCCCTCATTTTGTGAAAAATTCCTAAAACTAGTCCGGTATTGCTTCTTTTGAGTGTTGATTTGTTCTCATTTCAAAGTAAAAAAATCCCAAAACAATACCTTTTTTTAAAACTTTGAGAGTTGTTAACCAGCCTGTCTTCTGAGGCAGCTAAGCCACGCCCCCTCAACCCACTATACAGTAAAAAAAAAAGCTGTAATAAGAAAATGCTACATAAACATCTGCACTAAGAAAAACATCTACAATAACAAAATGCTGCATTAATAAAAACAGCTGATATAAGAAAATGCTGCATCAATAAAAAACATCTGTAATAAGAAAAACATCTGCAATAACAAAATGCATCAACAAAAACATCTGCATTACTCTGGCATGACATAACCTTGCTACCGTAGCAAACTGCCTCCTTTATTTCCCTCAGATGTTCCGTCCATTCTGTGGATCAACAGTAACAGCTTCCCAGGCCTTTTGTTTTCTGTGGGGGGGGGGGAATTATATCATTTCTAAAAGACGCTGCAAACAACCTCCCTGTGGAGATGCCCAGCAGTAGAGGACATCAGCCAAGCAATTACACGTAGGTCATTTGTTGTTGTAGCACAGAAAAAAAGTTATTTTCAGACTTGGTAAGAGTAAATCTGGCACAATGTTGTTTACTTTTAGTTGTAAGCATATAAGTTTTCCTAAAATGCCTTCAATGAAGTTTAATGACAGACATCCTTCTTTCCCTCCATCTGCATCCCTTTCTCACCCCTCTTATCAGTAAGGTCAAAGGTGATCCGTCATAACAGTTTTCATGCTCTATAGACTGATCCGCCAATGGCCGCCAGCAGACCGTCCTCCATTGCTGGGGGGCGTTTCTGTCCATGTGTAACTAGAACAGATGAGAACGGGACTTTATTTCTTCCCGACATGGAGGAAATGTGAAAGGACGTCACATTCCTGGTTGTTGGAACATCAGAGGAAAACTTTAATGTGGTAATAAGTGAAGAAGAAGATCACAGACATTTATTTCATGAAGATTTCTGCTGTCTGTGACAAAAGTGGACGGTGCTGCTCAGTCCACTGATGTCAGTGTGTTCGTATCGGGGAGGAATATCGGCCAATCAGAGCAGAGGAGGAATAACTTGCTGCCACGGTGGAGAAAAAACACTGGATTTAATCCCCAACAACAAAAACACGGTAAATTATGGTGAACACTCATTAATCTGACACTTTATTTCACGTATCTATGCTCCCGAAAATGAGGCACCGCCTAACGTTCTCATGCTAGCTAATGCTAACAGAGACAGCTGTGGTTCATGCTAGCTAATGCTAACAGAGACAGCTGTGGTTCATGCTAGCTAATGCTAACAGAGACAGCTGTGGTTCATGCTAGCTAATGCTAACAGAGACAGCTGTGGTGTTGCTGAGAGTTAATGACTAATCTGGGAGATATTGTGAAATATCAGGTTATTTGCTCTGATCAGGGAAACGTTGGGACCAGAAAAATCTCTAAGAGTTTCTGTTCAACAAAGAGGGCGTCTTGCTACGATGCTGCGCATGCGTGTTTGTTGCTTCCTGATTGGTGCCACCTCGTTGTGTATACCGGTGTCAGTCAGTTATGTTCAGGAAGCTACAGCTTGGCCTGAATATTCATATATATTACTCACATATGCACAGATGAAGAAAAAAACAACTTAATTGAAGTTTTTATGAGATATTAACACAGTAACATGCTGAAAAGCTCTGAAAGTCCATTTTTCATGATACGGCTCCTTTAAAACAGTTTGTGCTGAATATGAGGCTGTACGACTGGTCAGACTGTTTCTGCAGTGACGTTTGTCTGCCTTCACCCCGTCTCGCTGTGGCTTTCCTCCATCATCCGTTTAACCCTCGTCCATCTACTTAGTGATCTTCTGCCCTCACTAACCCCCCCTCTGTTCCTCCTCACAGCTCATCATTTATCTCCATTTGAAGTGACACAAAGTTCAACGCCTCCCACCCAAAAACACGTCATCCCCTCCCTCCCTCCATCCTTCTTTCCCTCTATCTGCATCCCTTTCTCACCCCTCTTATCAGCCTCCCAGCTGGCATTTTAACGTTGAATTATCGTTGAATCATCGTTGGGTCCCATGTTGAATAACCGTTGGATTAGCTTTCACTTTTGCAAATCTAATCAACGTTGAAACAGCAACGTCATTTCACCGTCGTGTTCCTCAACGGGTGAATTGCCAACGTTTCAATTTTGCAAATCAAGGTTGTGTGGACGTTATTTTTCAACTGTTACATTTTAGCGCTTTTTTTTAAAGATATGCTTGTAAAAATGATTTTGATTAGACGTACAACTAAAAGACTGTTTTTGGGCATTGTAACTCGCTACAGAGGAGCTTCTCTTACCATTAATTTCTGTTCAACTTCTTTCTCCAAGAAAATCTTTAAGCAGTTCCTTCCACTCGTCAGCCCGTATGTACAGAAATAACAAGTATCACAACAAGACTAATTCATTAACCAAGAGCCAGAACATATAAATTCTGGCATTTCCAGCTACTGATGAGCAGGGGTCCTACAGTAGGGAATAATGCCAAAAAATGGATTCTCACATAACTATTGATTCTACAGAAATTACTATCTAGTTAGATATCAATCAGCACGGGTATCGATGCTTAAATGCCACTTCTGCATCTGCTGCGTCTCGGAAAGTATCAGCCGCTTCTTCCCTTTCAAACAGGCACTGCTGCGGGCAGCCCCTCCTTACAGCGTCTCCCTGGAGGACCCATTGTTCACAGTGAGGCTGAAGACATAGACATCATATACGTAGACACCCCATTGGACGCTGCTGGCCGCTAGGCTGACGTGCCTATCGGGCGGCCATCTTGGGTCAGACCACAGGTCAGACGGTTGCTGTCAGAATGAATGAAGGATCCTCAGATCTCATATTAATCACATGTAAGACAACTCAATAATAAAATAAAATTTCACAATGAACACTTAAATGACTCTACCATTTTAATAACCAAGACAAACTGGAAAAAAAAACTTTATTTGGAAAACATTTATTTATTTAGAACAGAAACAATTTAAACTCAAGTGAACAAAGTCAAACTTTATTCACTTGATTCAAACTGGATTCAGAGTTCTGGAATCACTTTTATGCAAAGTTCTGACACTGGATTTTATTTATTTACTTTTTCTTTCCTTTTCCCTTTGTAATGCCCTTACTCTTTTGTATTACTATGTATTCAGTGTACATTCTTAACAAAGTTTAGAATAAATGAGTGAATGATTAATTCATCCATTCTTAATTAATAAGTGAATATTAGTAATGAATATTAATAAATTAACTAATAACTCAATAAATTAATAATCAATGGATTAATTAACACATTATGAATGAATTATTAATAAATGTGAATGAATTACTTGATCATTAACTGATTTATTAATTAATTACATTTTATTGTTGTGTGTGTCAGGCTTATAGTGTTTTAATAACACAATAAAAGAATAAAAAAACACACACAATATACATATATATATATATATATATATATATATATATATATATGAAAAATACTTTATTCATCCCAGAAGGGAAATTCAGCATTTGGAAAAGCTCACTTTTTTTAAAAAAAAATTAATACAACATTTATATGAAATGATATAACAATAATAAGTCAGTCAGCCTTGTTCTTTAAGGTGATGGCTGCTGGCAGGAATGAATTTCTGTATCTCTCCGTCCTACAGCGAACATGAACCCTATATATATATGTGTGTGTATGTGTGTATATATATATATATATATATATATACATACACACATATACACACACAGACACACACACGCAATGTATATAATCACGCAAGATCTGGTTTATATTCCTCTATTTGAAGAAAAGTGGAGATGCTTTGCAGGTTTGCCACTGTCAATACATAAACAAAATGTCATATATAAAGTTATGCAATCCTTTAATTCAGTCAAATAGTCCTGTGCAGCCCGTAAAAGGATGGCATTTTCAGTCAGTCCATTTATCTAGAAATCGGCTGAAAATTCACTGGGTTAAGCAGGTCTGAACATGAGGAATACCACTTTCCTCAACAGGCACGCATTCACTCTGACGGCAGCCTGGTCTGACCCAAGATGGCCGCTCTGTCGGCACGTCTCAAACCCGCGAATGCTGGGTCTATCGATGTCTATGGCTGAAGAGACTTGGGGTGAATCCCACTTCCTGTCTTAGCCCTCAATCTCAAGCACGGGAACTCCTGTGAAGTTCCAGTTCTGTCCTGATTCTCAGAACGTTGAATATCCTCAATCCTGAGATTCTCCGACACCACCTTGTGAGGAAGGATTACCCAGAATGCAGCAGCAAAGAAGACGAGCTACAAATGGAAGTAGTTCTTTGTTAATGGAGATATAAATATCAGGAGAACCATTGTATTATCTTAGTTTAAGCTCATGTTATGGATCAGTTACCTCATTGCTGCAGAACATTTATTTTATTTTACGATCTTTTGTCTACAGCGGCCGGTGCGACCAAGCCATGCTGCTATCGTTGAAGTTAGTTATTGTTACAAAATGGTCATTTTTCTCGGTGCTGATGTAGTTGTTTTATCCAGATAACAGCCTGTATAACGTGCTTGTGCTGATAACAGTATAAGACGACCGGGCTGATGTCATCTCCCGTAGCTGCAGAGTTATGGAACGATCGTTCTGTTTCATTCCTTCATGACTACCAGCGGCAGTAAACAAAGTGGACATGTCTCCTCGCAGGTCGACTCCTATTAGGTGCATACGGACAGAGAGGTTGTAAGAACGCAGTTCCCATAACTACGCCTCCCGAGTTTAGTTATCAGAACTACCCTTCACCTTCATTGCGCGTTCGCACATGAGGGAGGACCTCGTTAGGAACCATGTGTGACGCAATCGCTGGGACAGACAAATTAATGCCCCAGATCATCTGATACAAAACTGAGGTTTTCCATCTCCTTTATTCAAAGCCGTTATAAAAGCTAACGTACCGGCTGTCCACTGTCACGGTCACATGTATCATGAAAGCTGCCCTATTAACGTCTTGTTTACCTCTCGTTGTAGTATGTCCAGACACTTTAGTGGACGGACCGGGGTTCGATCACTAAAGTGGCGCAGATTGTACTGACACAATTTGCAACTGTATTTGGGTTTTCCATCTCCTTTATTCAAAGCTATTATAAAGCTAACGTACCAGCTTTCCCTTCCTTTCCCTTGTTTACCTTTTGTTGAACCTTAGTGGACGGTCCGTCCACTTAGGTCCACTAAAAAGGTTCTAGGAACTGAGGTCCGAGGTTCCTAGTTCCTGTATGTCTGAATGTGAATAAAATGGCCTGGTTCCTCAAAACGTTCTAGGAACTCCAGAAGGTTCCTGCAGTTTGAAAGCGCCTATAGACAACAAAGTCAATCAGGTGACGTGTCAGCCAGCTGACTGCAGTCATCCAGGAAGTCTCAGAACCACAGTTACCTACGTAACTTTCGTTATAGCTGCTGTTTACCGTTAAATAAGCCGTGGTATGCGGTGACAGCTGAATATGTCCATGCTGGTGGTATTTATACAGACCATTTGTTTGATAACAGAAGGAATAATTGGCAGATAGTCCACAACAATTTCAGAAACAAGAGGCGCTTTCGGACTGTAGGAACCTTTTGGAGTTTCTAGAACCTCTTCAGGAACCGGAACATTTTTTTGCGCATTCGGACATATAGGAACCAGGAACCTCGGACCTCAGTTCCTAGAACCTTTTTAGCTCCTACTCCGAGGCAGGGTCTTTTCGGGGTTCCATAGCAACTGAAATACGTAGATTTTTGGTGATTGGTAGAACTGGCAAGCCCCGCCCCCCTTGTGTGATCTCCGCTTCTTCCAGCCCCGCCATATTTAAAAAGTCTCACAGCTGTTTAACTGTTTACCGAGATCGTAATAACAAGAACTATTACAATAGGAGTGTAACATGTAGAAGCAAGCCCCGCCCCGTGTAGAAGCAGGCCCCGCCCCCATGTAGAAGCAGGCCCCGCCCCCATGTAGAAGCAGGCCCCACCCCGCCCCCGTGTAGAAGCAGGCCCCGTCCCTGTGTAGAAGCAGGCCCCGCCCCCATGTAGAAGCAGGCCCCGCCCCCCGTGTAGAAGCAGGCCCCCCCCCCATGTAGAAACAGGCCCCGCCCCCTTGTAGAAGCGCTTACATTAGCTTCATGCTCGCGCAGTAGCAGTAGCAGCAGCTTCAGCAGCAGTCAGAGCAGGAGAGGTTCTCTGCTCCATAAACACCTGAAACTTATGATGATGATGATGTCACCCTGGCTCACAGTCACATTGATGCCTTTTAATATAGATTGTAGACAAAAACATAAAAACTAGATGCCCCTCACCATTTAGTTTGTTCTGTTGTTTAGGGGAGGGCGGGGTAATTAGTGCCAGTTTTTACTTCAAGTGCATTTCAAGTGAGGGGATGAAAGTTATGCCTCCAACTTATATATGTACATATAATTAAGGGTGTCGTGTATTTGTGGGAAAAGCCACTTTGGATCTTAGATAAATTGCTTGAGAGATACACAGTGGGGTCCACAGTGGGTCACCTGGGTGACACGGCACCCAGGTGACTCGAACCCTGGTCTGCCACGCCAAAGCTGCAACATTATCACTATGCTACCCACTCCCCCAGCAATACCCACAACCACTAGTGGGTAGTTTTTGGAGCACATCAATTGCAGGGACGACTCCCTCGTCATTCTCTGGAGACGGGCTCCATCCGCAGATCCTCTCATGGCTTTGCTTCAGAAACTTTGGACTGATTTCATCACCTTCAACATTCTCTATCAATCCAACACAGTTGTAGGATTTGTTTTTACCAGCAACCTAAGAGGTTGAATATGGAGCATTTTTCAAGATGTATAAATTTAAAAAAAAAAAAACCTCCATGAGACGTTTGGAGGGCTGCAGAATAAAAATGCAACATTTCCTTGAAAAATTATATTTAGCCTGAAAATAAATATAAAATAAATTTAAACAGGTTTGACAGTGGCGTTATGTTTATATCTTCAAGCCAATACACGCCGCCATTGCAGGTTGCCAGATACGATCTTTGTGTGGTAACAGTATGTTGGACACAGCGAGGCTGGTACTGGGAACACTGGTGGAGCCGGCATGTCCAGCAGCTGCTTTAGAGCCCCGGATGAAGAGGAGTGACCTGAGAAGAGCAGGACTGGAGGAAATTTGGATGAAGTTTCATCAAATGGACCCACACAAACATTTTCTACGGCATCATAACACAGACATGGCGACTTCTCTCCTGGATCGGTAAGCTAACTCGCTTGCTAACATGGCTAACGTTAGCTGTCCAACACTCCTCTGCAGTGATGGACATGCTGCAGCTGCTGGTCTCTGACGTATCAGCAGCGAGCCTGGAAACCAAACAGCTGGAGTTTTTACTGCTGTTGCAACTACAACCTAAACACACGTGATGTCGCTGTTCTGTCCGTGTTCCATATCCAACCTTTAACAATGACAAAATCACCAGCACATAGACTTTGGTCATCATCATCATCGCTCTCTAAGTCTGAACTCTCATATTCAGTGGCATCGCTAAGTGGAATTGGGAAGTCAGCCTCTTCTGAGCGACTGGAGACCACTTTCTGTTTGGGTTTGTTTGGCTTTGACCCTTTCAGAACTCGTCTTACTTCCACTCCCTGAATTTAAGGCAAAAAATAAGAATAATACATAATTTTAGTGATTAAATGTAAGAACAAAATGTATAATAACAAAACAAATAAAAAAAACAATGTATTAAACATCATTAGATGAACCCACCAATTTGAATTAAATGCAACCCCTAGCTGTTTTTAGCTAGCATTGTGCTAACTCATGGTATAGCTTACTAAAGCACTAAAACATGTGTGAACTGTTTCCAGAGTTTGTTATAACTGTTCAAAAACCCCAGTTCAAAGTTGGAGGTTTCCCAGTTGGAAGCCAAAAATGTGTATTTTAAAGTTATACCATGTAACTTCTGACTCTGACATTAAGCCTAAAACAAGCAGTATTAGATGATTTTTCGGGGCAAATGTAGTGACTGAGGCGTGTCAGCACTCTGAGCGGCTGCCCTCTGCAGAAACCAGACATCGTAACTTTGGAGAGGCGGCCGTCCATGAAAGTGCCGGAAAGCAAGTTGCTTCACGGCTCCTCTTCCGTAAACACAGAAAGCTCTACTGGTGCTACTTTCTCTCATTACTGGAAGCTTCGTCATGGCGGAAGTCTTGGAGTCTTCTGAAACAGCAGCGTGGAAGCTAAACCAGCTCTCTGTTTGCCACCGTGTCATGAGACTGTAATTAAGTTTGGCTGTTGTGTAAACATACGAAAATGTGATGCTTTTCTTTTTTTCAGTCAGCGTTCATTCAAAACAACAACAATCAGAGCCGTATAAGCTGCCGATAGTTTCCTGTTAGCGAAACGCGGCTAGAATTACCACAGACCAAAGCTAACCTGGCTCCATGAACATTTGTGGCTGGTTTGCAGCATAAATGCGTCTCTGTGATTCATATAAACATCAGAGAAGCAACAAGACGTCCCGTAATCTGAGCTAATCCAGACATTTTAATAACAAACATGAGCTAATCCAGACGTTCTCATAACAAACATGAGCTAATCCAGACGTTCTCATAACAAACGTGAGCTAATCCAGACATTTTAATAACAAACATGAGCTAATCCAGACATTTTAATAACAAACATGAGCTAATCCAGACGTTCTCATAACAAACGTGAGCTAATCCAGACGTTCTCATAACAAACATGAGCTAATCCAGACGTTCTCATAACAAACGTGAGGTAATTCAGACATTCTCATAACAAACATGAGCTAATCCAGACATTCTCATAACAAACGTGAGCTAATCCAGACGTTCTCATAACAAACATGAGCTAATCCAGACGTTCTTCTAACAAACATAAGCTAATCCAGACATTCTCATAACAAACATGAGCTAATCCAGACATTCTCATAACAAACATGAGCTAATCAGACGTTCTCATAACAAACATGAGCTAATCAGACGTTCTCATAACAAACATGAGCTAATCCAGACGTTCTCATAACAAACATGAGCTAATCCAGACGTTCTCATAACAAACATGAGCTAATCCCCCCAGACATTCTCATAACAAACATGAGCTAATCCAAGACGTTCTCATAACAAACATGAGCTAATCAGACGTTCTCATAACAAACATGGGCTAATCCAGACGTTCTCCTAACAAACATGAGCAAATCCAGATGTTCTCATAACAAACATGAGCTAATCCAGACGTTCTCATAACAAACATGAGCTAATCCAGACATTCTCATAACAAACATGAGCTAATCCAGACGCTCTCATAACAAACATGAGCTAATCCAGACGTTCTCATAACAAACATGAGCTAATCCAGACGTTCTCATAACAAACATGAGCTAATCCAGACGCTCTCATAACAAACATGAGCTAATCCAGACGTTCTCATAACAAACATGAGCTAATCCAGACATTCTCATAACAAACATGAGCTAATCCAGACGCTCTCATAACAAACATGAGCTAATCCAGACGTTCTCATAACAAACATGAGCTAATCCAGACAGTCTCCTAACAAACATGAGCTAATCCAGACGTTCTCATAACAAACATGAGCTAATCCAGACGTTCTCATAACAAACATGAGCTAATCAGGACGTTCTCATAACAAACGTGAGCTAATCCAGACGTTCTCCTAACAAACATGAGCTAATCCAGACGTTCTTATAACAAACATGAGCTAATCCAGATGTTCTCATAACAAACATGAGCTAATCCAGACGTTCTCATAACAAACATGAGCTAATCCAGACAGTCTCATAACAAACATGAGCTAATCCAGACGTTCTCATAACAAACATGAGCTAATCCAGACGTTCTCATAACAAACATGAGCTTATCCAGCCAGTCTCATAACAAACATGAGCTAATCCAGACGTTCTCATAACAAACATGGGCTAATCCAGACGTTCTCCTAACAAACATGAGCTAATCCAGACATTCTCATAACAAACATGAGCTAATCAGACGTTCTCATAACAAACATGAATTTTGTCAAAGTTCCGACTTCATTCAGTGCACAAAACTACAACTTGGTTTCGTGGCCGGTTTTGATTGTGCATTTATCTTTGCATTGTGCGTTTGTGTGTGTGTGTGATGTTTCAGCTATGTAAACATATAGACTGATCTGACAAGCGTTTTGTGTGTCGCCATCTTGGGGCGCTGCTGTTTCCTGGGGAACGAGTCCCAATGACCTCGTATCTACCAACATGGAAAGCAGCGTGAATATCTGGATCGTCTAAGGTCATGATAACCTACAAGTATGTCATCCAGAGATCTTTAAAGTATTCTGACATTTATTTATTTATTTTACATCGGAGCATTAATGTAAACTATTATTCATCTCCAGAAACTGTCTTTAATAACAAGCCACACTGGAATAACACGCACATCTCTGATTACTGATCAAAGTTTAAAAACTAAACTCTTCCAAAGGTGGTTCCTTTTCTATTTTCTCCCATATTTGGCTTTTGGTATTGTTTCAGGACTGTACAGACCACGTAGCTTCACATGTCCTGCAGATGAAACTAAAGGCTGCAGGACACCGTCTTCCTGATCCGTTTGTGTTTCTGACTGAACTGGTTTTATTTTCTGGTCCCAACGTTGCCCTGATCAGAGAAAATAACCTGATATTTCACAATATCTCCCAGATTAGTCATTAACTCTCAGCAACACCACAGCTGTCTCTGTTAGCATTAGCTAGCATGAACCACAGCTGTCTCTGTTAGCATTAGCTAGCATGAACCACAGCTGTCTCTGTTAGCATTAGTTAGCATGAACCACAGCTGTCTCTGTTAGCATTAGCTAGCATGAGAACGTTTTGCGTGCATCATTTTCGGGAGCATAGATACATGAAATAAAGTGTCAGATTAATGAGTGTTCACCATAATTGTTTTTGTTGTTGGGGATTAAATTAGTGTTGCCCCAACTAGATTACTTCACGATTCGATTTGATTACGATTATGGGACCCACGATTTTTCGATTAATGGCGATTTATAATGTGTCGATTCGATTATTGCGGCCATAATAATCACAATTATTGCAATTTTTTATGCCATTTTTGCATTTAAATGGTTTTTTTTTCTCTTCATTTGATGCTACATTTGTAAATAAATTAGATTATTAATTCAAGGACACACGGTACTTCCGCTAAAGTTTTCCACTGCTGTTCCAACAACCAAGAAATGTACACATTTTTCCAGATTTGCTTGATATTATTAAGAAAATAGCCTGAATTTCATCTGTTCTAATTACACATGGACAGAACACCATGGCAATGGAGGATCGTCTACTGGCGGCCGGATCAGTCTAATATTAGAAACAGTTAGAGGCGCATACCTCCGCCAGGGGCAGATCCTCCAATGGTGAAAAAACCTTTAGAAAATTCTTGAATCTTGATGGACTCGTTTATTTCAACATCCAAACACGGGAGAGGAGATTTAAATTTGCGTCATTGCCGTGAGGCCTGTGAGACGTTGGCGCTGTCTCAGGTTTAGCTCCTAGTGGCCAAAAGTTACGCGGTATGACTTTTACTTTAAGGTGCTTACCTCTGAAACCTTCCTGTCAGCATGAGTATAATGAATGCCACTTCAAAACTATACGGTCACATGATCAATTTCCTCTATGGTTTTCTAGAAAGCAGGGGTGGGACGGCTTGTCTCCGGGCACTCTTCACCCCGCTCTCCACTTGATTTGGTCTCAGGATTGTAAAGAAAAGGACATGTAAATAAAGGTTTGTCTCTGAGTCACCGTGAGCCGCTGGGGGAGACTGAAGACTGTTTCTGCACAAACTAGATCTTAAAATGATTATTTCACATTTTCAGGTCTTTTCATATTTCATATTTATTATTAATAAATAGTCATATTTATTAATATGACAATATTCCTGTAATATGAACTTATTATTTATTAATAGCTTTTTCAGTTGCTGCTTCACTTGGAATGAGCTCCCCGTCCTGGTTAGACAATCCTCATCATTGTCCATTTTCATTCTTTGGCCTTTAACACAGCATGAGACTCTGTTTTAGCGTTTGGTGGTTTGTTTTAGTTGTTGGTTTGGTTTTGAATTATTTAGCTTGTTCATTTTCAATAGTTTTATTCTTTTCATTAAAATTAATCCAGCCCCAATTCCCCTCCCTCCCAACAACCATAATTCAAACGAAACTGATCTGACACTCGAGCCCCCAAAAACTATAAGTAATATTATTGTAAGAGAGATAAAAAAAAACAACCCCTACCCCCCTCTAGTGAGAATTATAACTCCATAACACAGTAAACACATCTTCACATGTCCCACATCCATACCCCCCCATTTCTTGGGGGAGGTAGAGACCCCCATTACAGGGGGGCAGCCCCCCCCCCCCTTCCACCGTCCTCCCCATCCAGTTGTTCCTTTCAGATGTCGATCCGGTGTCCGAAATTTTCTATTATTTGGAAGCGGGTTACAGCCACCCACTCACGTCCCTCACATACTCTCTCCTGTTAAGACCCCCTCCATCTCGCCCGGGTCCTATGAACCTCCTCCTACTTTTCCTCCTCATTTTTATTCATCCGCCTGTAAACCCCCCCCCCGGACCCCACTCCGAGAAAAATTTAATTTTCTCATTGCCCCCCCTTTCCCCCTCCCCTTCCCTCCTCCCTCCCCAACTCCCCTCCCTCCCAGCATCCTCTCACTTCTCCCCCCCCCATCCCCCCCCCCCCCCCCCCACCCAACCCCCTCTTCCCTTTCTCCCTCCCCCTCATCCCCCCCCCCCCCACCCCCCCCCCCCACCCCCCACCCACTTAATTTCCTCATTTTAGTCCCCCCAACACCCCCAGCGGAACCCCCCCCCCACCCCCCCCCCCCCCTCCCCTCCCCTTCAATCTCCCCACCCCACTTCCCCCCCCCTCAACCCACCCCCCCAATCCTCATTTATCCAAATCTTTTATTTCCTCTTTTGCCCCCCCCGCCCCCCCCCCCCAACACATCCACCCCCTCCACCTCTCTCTAGGTAAATACTTTTCTCCTGTGATGTCAGACTCCCCCCCCCTACTCCTTTTTATGTTTTAGTTTTTAAATAAAAATTTATGTTTATTTCTCTGAGAAATAAGAAAAAGATTGTAGGGAAAAAAGAGAGGAAGGAAGAAGAGAAAAGCACGTCTGCACTCCCTGACAGCCGGAAGAGAAGGTGTTTCAAGTGTTTTGTTTTAGAATCGCTTTAACTATCTGCTTGTTGTGCACAGCACTTTGCTCCAACTGTGGTTGTTTTAAAGTGCTTTATAAATAAAGTTGAGTTGAGTTTTGCAAGTATTTTGTTTTGGGGGGTGATTTTTCTCCCCTTTAATATCAAATCTTTAGTATCAGTATCGAGAATGAATTTTAGTATGGTGACAGTCTTCAGAGGGAAGCAGCAGAAGAAGAAAAATAACTCTTTGGGAACTTTATACTTTAGAATTATTTAAAGGAGCCGTATCATGAAAAATGGACTTTCAGAGCTTTTCAGCATGTTACTGTTATTTCCTCATAAAAAACTTCATTTAAGTCGTGTTTTTCTTCATTTTTGCATATGTGAGTATATTTCTGAATATTCAGGCCAAGCTGCACCTTATTAACATGACTGACTGACACCGGTACACGCAACGAGGTGCACCAATCAGGAAGCAACAAACACACATGCGCAGCATCGTAGCAAGACGCCCTCTTTGTGGAACAGAAACTCTTAGAGAATCCTAACCTATACACACTCTCTGAGGAAGAAACTAACAGCTGCAGGAAGATTTCCTCAGAGACAAACAGCCATCAGCTAACAGACGTTTGATCCAGATTCAGGAGAAAAGTTTGTTTTTTTTAGCTCTAGAGGACGGCAGGTTGGTAAAAATGTGGTTGTGTTCAGCGTGGGAGTTTATTTGTTTTACTGGACGAATCGATTTGCCAGAAGTGGTTGGATTTTCACTTCAGGAGCAGGAAAAAAACTCAACTTTGTGTGTGAACTTCACTCCTGACAACTTCATGAATCTCGGGCAGTAAAGTGTTTATTTTCTCTGGGATTACTTCTGAAACCTGACGCAGTTCCTACTATAAAAACGCGTCATGGACAGACAACAACACTGGTGAGCCAACACATCTCTAGCTCAATGCTAACTGTTAGCCTATGATTTGTTTGCTAATTTACTTCCTTGTCAGGGGTCTCTGTGGTACTTCTGTAGTACTGCGTGTACTTCAAACTCCATATCAGACTCTGGGTGGAGCATACAGCTCCATAACAGGCTGCTCCATTTTATCCCGTCAATCTGAGTCCGATTATCCATCAATGTTTACAGATAACATCCATGTGAGCTGCCGGTGCCGGTGTTAAGAAAAATTCTGTTACCTTCAGAATCAGTGTCTCTTCCGGGGCGACGTCATGAAATGGGCGTAAAACATGTTTCAATTGGTTGAGAGCTCCGTGGATCAGGACAGTCAGACATCTTACTTCCATGTTGGAAATTAGACCCATAGAAAAACTAATATTTACACCAGATTAGTTTCTATAGTAGCGATGGAACATATTTAGCTTATAAATGCCTGTTTTTGACTTTTGGAATGTTTGAAAAGCTGATACATCTGCTTTAAATATTGAAAATGGAAAGGCTAACCTACGTAACAAATAAGAAAAACATAATTCTATAGTATTCGGAATAAATGGATTAACTATGTTACCACCAACAAAAACACAATTTTTATTATTTTTTCTCATCAAATAAAACCACGATGAGGTGTGTCTGTTTGGAAGGAAATCTCTTCCTCCTGCTTTTGTTTTTTCCTAAAATAGTGTGAATAGGTTAGGTTTTATTAAAGATTTTCTTCCAAAAAAGAGGCCGTCTGCCTAGATGCCGCGCATGGGTGTTTGGGGCTTCCTGGTTGGTGCCACCTCGTTGCGTATACCGGTGTCAGTCAGTTATGTTAATAAGGTGCAGCTTGGCCTGAATATTCATATATATACTCACATATGCACAGATGAAGAAAAAAACGACTTAAAGGAACCCAGAACTTTTTAACCTCAATAAATGCTTTTCGGATTCCCCTGGGTAAAAAAATTTTCGGGGATTTTATTTTTTCCCCCCCCCCCCCTCGCCCTCCCCAAGCCTTATCTTTTCCTCCCCCCACAGACTTCTCCAAACCCTTCTTACTCATCCCCTTCTACCACTCTTCCCCTATTTGTTCAACCTCCTCCTTTGATAAAATTTCTTTTTCTTCCCCCCCATACCCTCTCCTCTCTCTCTCTTTTTTTGCATTTATTTTTTCCTTCCCTCTTCCCCGTCCCTTTCTCCAAAAAATTTTTCCCCCCCCCCCAAAAACCCAATTATCCTACTCCTAGATTTTCTGGGTCCCCACACAATAAAAATTAAAAAATAAAAAAAGAGGAGCTTTTTTGTTTGGGTTTGGGGTTAAAACAATTAAAAGGCCCCCCCTGGGACCCCACTAAATTTACTATTCTTTAATGAAGTTTTTAGGAGGAAATAACAGTAACATGCTGAAAAGCTCTGAAAGTCCATTTTTCATGATACGGCTGCTTTAAACAATGTCAGTCCAGCCATGCAAGGCCTGCAGCAGTTTCTCTTTTTATCATTTTGCCATTTCAGATTTAAACATTTCCCCAACAGATATTCAAAAGTAACTAGTATGACTCCAAATACAGAGTTTAGAGTGAATTTCCTTCCAGTATTCAGTTTAGGACAGACCCAGAATATACAGTATATGATAATCTATGATCCTCTGAGTACTCAGCGTCTTTTCTGGAGAGCTGTGAGTGTCAGACAGAAACCTCGGCAGCAGCTAATGTGATGATAAACGGAGTCACGACTTTCTGAAAGTGGCCGGAGGCTGATTTAGGGAGGCGCCGTGTCAGCGAAGAGGAGGCGGATAAATGTGATAAATTATTCTGGTCTCTCTTTCACTGCAACAGAATTGTGTCAAACAGCAGGAGAGATTTCCTCTAAATGATGTGAATGAGTCCGGAGCGGCGGCCTTGAGGGTCGCAGATGAAAAGCAGCAACCGACCCGAGGTCTGGGGTTCTGAAGCTGCTGGAGGGATTTCTGAGAACAAAGCGGGTGAAACGGCTGACATCATCAAACCATTGCACCAGAGACGCGTCAGGTCACCGGGAAGGCGAATGAAAATGTTGTAAGTAAAAAGTAACCAACAAAAGTCAAGATAAAATAACAGCGAACTAGAAATGGATGTAAACCAGGTACAAATACTGGATTTAAGTGTGATACCAAAACCTTTCCTGTTGATACAATGGTACTTTTTCATATGCATAGATACTGGTACTTTTTGCCCCCTAAAAGAAAATCACATTTTTGTCCAGTTTGCATCAGTATCTTGAATGAAAGGCTATGACTAGATCTAAGTAAAACTTGAGAACAGAAGTACCGGAAATATACTTTTAAAACAATAATAAATTTTATGGATGAGTAAATTCAACAAAAATAAGATTAAAAACTTCTTAATCAAATAACTTAAGTAAAGGTTGAGATTGTTTACATTTATTCAGTGGAAAATATTCAAACATAAAATGTAACAGTCAGTAATTTTCTGTACCGCGTATCCAGTTCAGGGTTGCTAGAGCCTATCCCAGCTGTGACCAGGTGAGAGGCAGGTACACCTGGACAGGTAACCAGTCTGTCACAGGACCAACACAGAGAGACAGACAACCATTCACACTCACATTCATAGCTAGGGACAATTTAAAGTAACCAATTCACCTTACATGCATGTCGTTGGATGTTGGGAGGAAGCCGGAGAACCCGGAGAGAACCCACCCATACACGGGAGAACATGCAAACTCCACACAGGAAGGCCACGGTTGGAATTGTGTTCGAACCCCTCTCCCCAGCCGGGAATCGAACTAGCGACATTGTTATTGTGAGGCTGCAGTGCTAACCACCACGCCACCGTGCAGCCCACCCCCCCCCAAAAAAAGAAGAAAAACATATAATAAATTCACCAAAACATGAAACATAATGTCCAATAACCCGAAGAAACCAAAACATCATCATCATCACTAACAGTAGGAGAATCATCATTACATCTGATAGGCTACCTTCATCATGTGACACACAAGCTAGAATCTGATAGGCTACCTTCATCATGTCATACACAAGCTAGAATCTGATAGGCTACCTTCATCATGTGACACACAAGCTAGAATCTGATAGGCTACCTTCATCATGTGATACAGAAGCTAGAATCTGATAGGCTACCACCATCATGTGACACACAAGCTAGAATCTGATAGGCTACCACCATCATGAGATACAGAAGCTAGAATCTGATAGGCTACCACCATCATGTGAAACACAAGCTAGAATCTGATAGGCTACCACCATCATGAGATACAGAAGCTAGAATCTGATAGGCTACCACCATCATCAGATACAGAAGCTAGAATCTGATAGGCTACCACCATCGTGTGACACACAAGCTAGAATCTGATAGGCTACCACCATCATGAGATACAGAAGCTAGAATCTGATAGGCTACCACCATCATGAGATACAGAAGCTAGAATCTGATAGGCTACCACCATCATGAGATACAGAAGCTAGAATCTGATAGGCTACCACCATCATGAGACACAGAAGCTAGAATCTGATCGGCTACCACCATCATGAAATACAGAAGCTAGAATCTGATAGGCTACCACCATCATGTGACACAGAAGCTGGAATCTGATAGGCTACCTCCATCATGTGACACAGAAGCTACAATCTGATAGGCTACCACCATCATGTCATACACAAGCTAGAATCTGATAGGCTACCATCATCATGTGACACACAAGCTAGAATCTGATAGGCTACCACCATCATGTGATACAGAAGCTAGAATCTGATAGACTACCACCATCATGTGATACAGGAGCTAGAATCTAATAGGCTACCACCATCATGTGACACAGAAGCTGGAATCTGATTTGCTACCACCATCATGTGATACAGAAGCTAGAATCTGATAGGCTACCACCATCATGTAATATAGAAGCCAGAATCTGATAGGCTACCACCATCATGTGATACGGAAGCTAGAATCTGATAGGCTACCACCATCATGTGACACAGAAGCTAGAATCTGATAGGCTACCACCATCATGTAATATAAAGCCAGAATCTGATAGGCTACCACCATCATGTGACACAGAAGCTGGAATCTGATAGGCTACCACCATCATGTGACACAGAAGCCAGAATCTGATAGGCTACCACCATCATGTAATATGGAAGCCAGAATCTGATAGGCTACCACCATAATTTGATACAGAAGCTAGAATCTGATAGGCTACCACCATCATGTGACACAGAAGCTAGAATCTGATAGGCTACCACCATCATGTAATATAGAAGCCAGAATCTGATAGGCTACCACCATCATGTGACACAGAAGCTGGAATCTGATAGGCTACCACCATCATATGACACAGAAGCCAAATTCTTATAGGCTACCACCATCATGCAATACAGAAGCTAGAATCTGATAGGCTACCACCATCATGTAATATAGAAGCCAGAATCTGATAGGCTACCACCATCATGTGACACAGAAGCTGGAATCTGATAGGCTACCACCATCATGTGACACAGAAGCCAGAATCTGATAGGCTACCACCATCATGTGACACAGAAGCTAAATCTGATAGCTACCACCATCTGTACACAGAAGCTAGAATCTGATAGGCTACCACCATCATGAATACAGAAGCAGAATCTGATAGGCTACCACCATCATGTGACACAGAAGCTAGAATCTGATAGGCTACCACCATCATGTGACACAGAAGCCAGAATCTGATAGGCTACCACCATCATGCAATACAGAAGCTAGAATCTGATAGGCTACCACCATCATGTGACACAGAAGCTAGAATCTGTTGGCTACCACCATCATGTAATATAGAAGCCAGAATCTGATAGGCTACCACCATCATGTGATACAGAAGCTAGAATCTGATAGGCTACCACCATCATGTGACACAGAAGCTAGAATCTGATTGGCTACCACCATCATGTGATATAGAAGCTAGAATCTGATAGGCTACCACCATCATGTGATACAGCAGCTAGAATCTTATAGGCTACCACCATCATGTGACACAGAAGCTAGAATCTGATAGGCTACCACCATCATGTGACACAAAAGCTAGAATCTGATAGGCTACCACCATCATGTAATATAGAAACTAGAATCTGATAGGCTACCACAATCATGTGACACAGAAGCTGGAATCTGATAGGCTACCACCATCATGTGACACAGAAGCTAGAATCTGATAGGCTACCACCATCATGCAATACAGAAGCTAGAATCTGATAGGCTACCACCATCATGTGACACAGAAGCTAGAATCTGATAGGTTACCACCATCATGTGACACAGAAGCCAGAATCTGATAGGCTACCACCATCATGTGACACAGAAGCTAGAATCTGATAGGCTACCACCATCATGTGACACAGAATGGTATCACCATTAGGGTTAGGCATCATTTGAAATTGAAAGATTCTCGTTCCCATTTTATTCCAGTTCCCTTTCAGTTCTCGATTCTGATTCTTGAGGTTTTGGTATATATAACAGACAAGGACTTTAATATATTAAATTCCAGCTCTATTTATGTTCTTACCAAAAGCATTTAATTGCATTTCAAGTAAGAAAAAAAAAGTAGAAAAAGAAATAAAAACTATTCCTGGCCAAACTTGAATAGACCTCATCATTTCACCGTTTTAAGAACTTTAACTGTTAAACTGGCTGTTTTCTAATTAAGAGTCTACTACATGTCAGTATATAAAATCAAATGTTTCTGTCCACATTCTTCGCATAGAGACATTATTATCTGGCCATCAGTGGCAGCTTTGAGATTTTCTGTTTGGTTTATGGAGCAGAGTTGAACATCTGCTGTGTCTGATGCTTCCTGCAGCCTCTAGTGAGTGCTGTCAGAGGGGTGAGGGGCCGCGGCAGCGCGAAGTAAACAAAGTTTTTTCACGTCGGTCTCAAAAGTCTCCACCAAGACCACAAAGTGTCTCTAGACTTGTTGCTAGCGGTTTTATTAAAAGAAAGTTAACAGAGGGTCTGAAAACTCGCTAAATATAGCGACAAAGGCCCAATCCCAAACCGGCCCCTAAGCACTACCCCTACACACTACCCCTCCGTTTGCGCGTTCCCGCGGAGGCTCCGCCATATTAAGGGCCGTCCCAAACCGTGTAGGGTGGAGGGCGAGTGGACTGTTCAGCCCTCAATCAGCGAGCCTGCATCAGTGGAGACTCGCCAGAATTTTGCAGCGGGTGCAACGGCTAAATGGTGGAGGAAACAGTCATGTCCCACACATGAGTTCCGCACGTGTCATGCATGTTTGTCAATACTGACAGAAAAACATGAATGGAGTTATTTTATGGGGTAAAAAAAAAAAAAAAAACGATGACAGGTGCACAGGTATCCTTCAAACCACTGGCGCTCATGGAAGGGAATGTTTGAGCAGGAAAAGAGGATTATAATCCTCCTATTGGCATAATGATAATGATAATAATAATGATAATAATAATAATAATGATGATGATGACAATGATAAACGATCATTCGCAGTAATAATAATAATTTTATCATTTATTTAATTGTTTAGCATCATGATTATTATTATTTATTTAAAATAAAACATAATTCTTCACACATGAGTGTGAGTGAGTGTTTCCGTACAGTTTTATTTGACACGGGGGTGTTTGTGTTGCCACGGCGATGACTGCTTTCCTTTTCCAGTTGGGGTAAGAGGGCGTCTCGTTGTCATTAACACCCTCCACCTGCAATCAAGGCGCCCTCTACAGCTGCGAGTGTGACTTCATTGGGAGTGACACTCGATAGTTAAGGGGTAGTGTGTAGGGGGCGGTTTGGGATTGGGCCAAAGACGCCGAGTTGTGCCGTGTGCGTCAGCGTAATCAGCTGTACCAGAAACTCGGTACTAACAAACGTTCCGCTTCCGGCGGATTCTCTGGTGTTCGGCGGGCTGGGCATCGAAAATAGGAATAGAAATTTTTTAAAATTGAACGATTCCGGGAGAATCGGAGAGTTAGTCCCAGTTCCCATCGATGCTCGATTCTCGATGCCCGACCCTAATCACCATACTCAAAAAGTATCGTATCTGATACTTTGCCTGGCTGTTATCGAAGTATTGACTCCAGGGTATCGGTATGGCCATCCCTTGTCTAACGCTGTCTTTCTGCAACCATTCTGCAGTCTCAGTACTCTGCCTGTACTGATGAAGAGTACAATGATCTAACATGTTGTCCTCCTCTGCCTCCACCTTGCAGAAATCATCAGTGTAAAAGCTGTTTGCTTTCTGTCTGAATAAACCTGGAAGCTTCAGGGCATCAGGATGACACAAAGGGACATCTGTTCCCTCAGTTTGCCTTCTCTCCAGACTCGCTGTAGTTTTAACATTACCTTGTAAAGCAGCTGGATTCTTATATTAACATGATGATTACGAGAGGAATCTGCCTGATGAGGCTCCGAGCAGCTCAGCCATCAGGCAGCCATGGGCAGGTGGAGGGAGGGGGAGGGGGAGCGCGCCCAGAACCAGAGACTGAGGATGAAAAAGAGTCAGTTATGTCAGAACGGGAAGCCGTTTACTGAAACAAGAACAAAGAACACCACTGAAGATGTTTACGGTGCAAATAACATGTTTCCATTTACAGACCTGAGAGTTTGAGCCGCTGACAGATAATATAAACCGAGCAATGATGACTAACACTCTGTTTTAAGCATTTCTAAGCATTTGTTTCAGCACAGTTCTGTGTGACGCCATTTTAGTTTATGTTGTTTTAAAGCAGGAGGAAATGTGCATGTTAATAAAACGATTACCTGTGGAGCAGCTCTTCCAACAAACGCCTCCAGATAAATAACAAGAGTACTACCAAAGTAGGAGAGAGCGGGGTAATGTGATACAGTTTTTACATTTGCTCCCCTCTTGCCAAGACAAAATGATATATCAATAAATTTTTCACATTTCCCATTAATTCAGGATGTTTTCTAGTTATGGAAATGATCAGAAAGTTTTTAGGACAAAGGGCAATGAAAATATGATTGCTTTAAAAAAAAAAAAGTGGTCTTGTGTCTCACTTTAGCCCACCCTCCGGGTAAAGTGAGACAAACACGAAAAATCAGTGGGGTAAAGTGAACCAGTTAGTGGGTAAGCTGATCCTCTTACATTTTCCACTTTAAAACTACCATAACAACCATTTTTAACAATTACAGCTGGACTGACAACCACACGTTCCAAAACTACTGTCAGAAAGGGAACAGAATCATGGGGATGGTCAAATAGGCAAATTTTTCAAACACTTGAAATTTATCCAAAGTAGGGCTGCCATGATACATCGACTAATCAACTAATCGTCGACTATCAAAATAGTTTGTGACTAATTTTATAATCAACAGATCATTTAATGATTATAAGCTTTGTTTTTCCTCTAAAAATTGCCACTGTACCTTCTGCTGCCTCGTTTTTCTGTCTGCTCAGCTTCTAGAATTGTATATTGACATAAATGAACATAAACACGACCAGAAAAGCTTGAACCTGTTTTTCCATTAGATTTAATGAGAACGTTTCCAAACCTTTGGCTGGTTCTGTAAATATGCTACAATTTTTGTACCATTTAATTAGTCAACGAATCGCCAAAATAATCAGTGACTATTCACATTCACAGTGTGGGACAAGGACAAAGAACAATCAGAACCAGCTAGTACGCAGCCTCGGGTCAGAACATGGACCATCAGAACCTGTTAGAAGAGCCTGGGACTCTAAAATAAAACATATGTAACATAATATTACACAAAAACATGTTTAAGACTAAACTAAACTTGTGCTTCGTGCTTCAAGACAGTGTCTCACTTTACCCCACAGCATTTGTCTCACTTTACCCCACAGACACTTTTTTAGAAAAAAACATCATATCTGCAATTCCGGCTGATCTTTAACCAGCATCAAGTACATGGTTTTACATGTTAGAGGTTCATCAACATGCCTGATAGAAGATTTTCTACCTGAATCAGTTTGCTTTGACACAACAGCTGATAAAGTTCACGGCAAGAAAATTTACTTTTACATGCAAAAACACATTTTTGTGAAAAAAACATATTTAACACAGCAGCAGCACAACTTCTCCTTCCTGGTAAGTGGGTAATGGGAGGAGCTTAAAAACATACTGGTCGCCTGAACACAAATGTGTTTATTTGCCGAGAAATAGCGGGTGTCTCATATTACCCGATGTCTCACATTACCTGCTCTCCCTTACTGATAGTACTACATTCTGTTTTCTGCTTCTGGTTGATCTTTATGCTGCCATATCTATGAACATGATGTCTGGATGCTGACTGGGATTAAAGGTTCTGGATAGTGACTGGGATTAAAGGTTATTGATTCTGACTGGAATTAAAGGTTCTAGAAGCTGACTGGGATTAAAGGTTCTAGATGCTGACTGGGATTAAAGGTTCTGGATAGTGACTGGGATTAAAGGTACTTGATTCTGACTGGAATTAATGTTTCTAGATGCTGACTGGGATTAAAGGTTCTGGATGCTGACTGGGATAAAAGGTTCTATTGTTGTCTTGGATTAAAGGTTCTGGATGCTGACTGAGATTAAGGATTCTGTATGGTAACTGGGATTAAAGGTTCTGGTGTTGACTTGGATTAAAGGTTCTTGATGCTGACTGGGATAAAAGGTTCTGCACTGTAACTGGGATTAAAGGTTCTATTGTTGTCTTGGATTAAAGGTTCTGGATGCTGACTGAGATTAAAGATTCTGTATGGTATCTGGGATTAAAGGTTCTGGTGTTGACTTGGATTAAAGGTTCTTGATGCTGACTGGGATAAAAAGGTTCTGCACTGTAACTGGGATTAAAGGTTCTTGTGTTGACTTGGATTGAAGGTTCTAGATGCCGACTGGGACTGAAGGTTCTAGATGCTGACTGGGATTAAAGGTTTTGGATGGTAACTGGGATTAAAGGTTCTAGATGCTGACTGGGACTATAGGTTCTGGATGCTGACTGGAATTAAAGGTTTTGGATGGTAACTAGGATTAAAGGTTCTGGATGTGAATGGGATTAAAGGTTCTAGATGCTGACTAGGATTAAAGGTTCTTGATTCTGACTGGAGTTAAAGGTTCTAGAAGCTGACTGGGATTAAAGGTTCTACATGCTGACTGGGATTAAAGGTACTTGATTCTGACTGGAATTAATGGTTCTAGAGGCTGACTGGGATTAAAGGTTCTAGATGCTGACTGGGATTAAAGGTTTTGGATGGTAACTGGGATTAAAGGTTCTAGATGCTGACTGGGACTATAGGTTCTGGATGCTGACTGGAATTAAAGGTTTTGGATGGTAACTAGGATTAAAGATTCTGGATGTGAATGGGATTAAAGGTTCTAGATGCTGACTGGGATTAAAGGTTCTTGATTCTGACTGGAATTAAAGGTTCTAGAAGCTGACTGGGATTAAAGGTTCTAGATGCTGACTGGGATTAAAGGTACTTGATTCTGACTGGAATTAATGGTTCTACATGCTGACTGGGATTAAAGGTTCTGGATGCTGACTGGGATAAAAGGTTCTGTATGGTAACTGGGATTAAAGGTTCTGGTGTTGACTTAAAGGTTCTGGATGCTGACTGGGATAAAAGGTTCTGTATGGTAACTGGGATTAAAGGTTCTGGTGTTGACTTGGATTGAAGGTTCTTGATGCTGACTGGGATAAAAGGTTCTGCATTGTAACTGGGATTAAAGGTCCTTGTGTTGACTTGGATTGAAGGTTCTAGATGCTGACTGGGACTGAAGATTCTAGATGCTGACTGGGATTAAAGGTTTTGGATGGTAACTAGGATAAAAGGTTCTGTATGGTAACTGGGATTAAAGGTTCTGGTGTTGACTTGGATTAAAGGTTCTGGATGCTGACTGGGATAAAAGGTTCGGTATGGTAACTGGGATTAAAGGTTCTGGTGTTGACTTGGATTGAAGGTTCTTGATGCTGACTGGGATAAAAGGTTCTGCATTGTAACTGGGATTAAAGGTCCTTGTGTTGACTTGGATTGAAGGTTCTAGATGCTGACTGGGACTGAAGGTTCTAGATGCTGACTGGGATTAAAGGTTCTGTATGGTAACGGGGATTAAAGGTTCTGGTGTTGACTTGGATTAAAGGTTCTAGATGCTGACTGGAATTAATGGTTCTAGAGGCTGACTGGGATTAAAGGTTCTAGATGCTGACTGGGATTAAAGGTTTTGGATGGTAACTGGGATTAAAGGTTCTAGATGCTGACTGGGACTATAGGTTCTGGATGCTGACTGGAATTAAAGGTTTTGGATGGTAACTAGGATTAAAGATTCTGGATGTGAATGGGATTAAAGGTTCTAGATGCTGACTGGGATTAAAGGTTCTTGATTCTGACTGGAATTAAAGGTTCTAGAAGCTGACTGGGATTAAAGGTTCTAGATGCTGACTGGGATTAAAGGTACTTGATTCTGACTGGAATTAATGGTTCTACATGCTGACTGGGATTAAAGGTTCTGGATGCTGACTGGGATAAAAGGTTCTGTATGGTAACTGGGATTAAAGGTTCTGGTGTTGACTTAAAGGTTCTGGATGCTGACTGGGATAAAAGGTTCTGTATGGTAACTGGGATTAAAGGTTCTGGTGTTGACTTGGATTGAAGGTTCTTGATGCTGACTGGGATAAAAGGTTCTGCATTGTAACTGGGATTAAAGGTCCTTGTGTTGACTTGGATTGAAGGTTCTAGATGCTGACTGGGACTGAAGATTCTAGATGCTGACTGGGATTAAAGGTTTTGGATGGTAACTAGGATAAAAGGTTCTGTATGGTAACTGGGATTAAAGGTTCTGGTGTTGACTTGGATTAAAGGTTCTGGATGCTGACTGGGATAAAAGGTTCGGTATGGTAACTGGGATTAAAGGTTCTGGTGTTGACTTGGATTGAAGGTTCTTGATGCTGACTGGGATAAAAGGTTCTGCATTGTAACTGGGATTAAAGGTCCTTGTGTTGACTTGGATTGAAGGTTCTAGATGCTGACTGGGACTGAAGGTTCTAGATGCTGACTGGGATTAAAGGTTCTGTATGGTAACGGGGATTAAAGGTTCTGGTGTTGACTTGGATTAAAGGTTCTAGATGCTGACTGGGATTAAAGGTTCTGGATGCTGACTGAGATTAAAGATTCTGTATGGTAACTGGGATTAAAGGTTCTGTTGCTGACTGGGATTAAAGTTTCTGATGTTGACTGGATTTAAGGTTCTAATGCTGACTGGGATTAAAGGTTCTGGATACTGACTGGGATTAAAGGTTCTGATGCTGACTGGGATTAAAGGTTATGATGCTGAATGGGATTAAAGGTTATGATGCTGAATGGGATTAAAGGTTCTGGATGGTGACTGGGATTAAAGGTTCTGATGCTGACTGGGATTAAAGGTTCTGGATGGTGACTGGGATTAAAGGTTCTGATGCTGACTGGGATTAAAGGTTCTGGATGCTGACTGGGATTAAAGGTTCTGGATGCTGACTGGGATTAAAGGTTCTGGATGCTGACTGGGATTAAAGGTTCTGATGGTGACTGGGATTAAAGGTTCTGATGCTGACCTGGATTCTGACATTAATCCAGGATTTTGGATGATCATGGAGGTTCCTGATGTGATGCGTTTGCAGCAAAACTAGATTGTATGAGATTTCAAAAACATCCGTTGCCATTATGATGTAGAAGTAAATGGTTTTATGGCTTTTCTTTTAATAAATGTATCTTCACTGATCTGTTGTCATCATTCACCTCATGTCTTCCTACTGTACCGTGTTCACAGTGCGCGACATAAACCAAGACATCATCTGTCAGCGTAAGGGACACCAAGAAATTACTACACGTGAGGGAGCAATTACTTCACGCACATTCCTGCCAGGCTTTCATATTCTTTATTTACACATGCATGCAGCCACACAGACGTGCACCACGAACGCATCCTGGAGGCAAACAGACTCGGTGCTGCATCTCTGTTTAATCAGCTCATAAAGAGCCGCTGTGGACAGAATGGGTTCCACTGCGGTGGATCTTAACCCTGCTGACACGGTGTCGGTCTTTGACATGCTCGTACTTAAAGGTACGCACATTCACAAGATCAACTGCACTGCAAACTGATAGCCAGATCGTCTCCGTTGCAGGCGGATCATGTTGCTGTGTGTGCATGTGTGCCGCCGTGTTCCTCTATGATGTTTGCAGGATATTTATTGATGCCAGTGACCCTGGCTGAGATCACGTAGCACATGTGACACATAAACCACCTCCTCTCCTCGCCGGCCTGGAACCACATCGCTCACCTGCTGCTTCACAGGAGTAGTTAAACAGAACTGAGGTTGATTCATAACTTCACTTTCTGTTTCTCAAGATTCAGTCCAAGCATAACAAATTCATCATTGATCCAGATTAATACTGTTTATAATAACAGCGCTCATATCACACACATTCATAAAAACAGAACATGTCCTCAGATTATTCATCTGCTCCAATTAAAGAAGGACAAACATCATCTGTCAGTGAAATAAGTTGAAATTAATAAAAGTAATAATAAATAAAAATTCTATGAAAATCATGACGTAATTCTGAATTGTGGTTCAACAGAAATATTAAAAACAAACACAGAAAAAATAAAACAAACAAGCATGATGGGGCTCCGAAACTCAAATGTTGATGAGCAACACTTTGAGCCAATCACTGCAATCAGGTGTTTCTGTAACGTCCAATCAGACGTCTGCACCTGTTGACAGGTATGTTGGTCCACTGTGCTCTGATTGGTCTGATCGTTCTTTTCAACTACTAATCAAAATAAAATGTTTCACTAAATCATTATTTACTATCTTTTATTTGTTATTACTGTTTTAGTTTGGGAAGGCTGACTGGACTTCAGGAAGTCCACCTGTCAACAGGTGCAGACGTCTGATTGGACGTTACAGAAAACACCTGATTGCAGTGATTGTCTCAAAGTGTTGCTCAACAACAGTTTCGTTCACGAGCTCCATCATGCTTGCTTACTGTTTTATTTTTGGTTTCTTTTTAATATTTCTGTTGAACCACAATTAAAAATCAATGTCATGATTTTTGTAGAATTATTCAATATTAATTGTAAATTTCAACTTATTTCACTGGCAGCTGAATTTTTCTTTAATGGGAGGGGATGGAAACTTTAAAAAAATATATAATTTCAATGAGACAGTGTATATTAATGACCAACATTTCTCTGTAAATATATCGGATTTAGCAAGATGCTACTTTCCATCCGTAGTTCCACACCTTATCCCTCAAGAAACAAAAAAACAGCAATACATTTAGACATTGCAATTAAAATAAAAATAACAATACCCAAACATTTAAAAGCAAGAGTGTATTACGGTGGCCAGGAAGTGCAAAACATTATTACATTTACCTGAAACTCTTTTACAAGTTTAACAAAACACTTATACACGTTTAAAAAAAACACTTATACAAGTTTTAAAAAACACTAAACAAGTTTTAAAAAACACTTATACAAGTACAACAAAACAAAACACTCATGCAAGTTAAAAAAAACAAGTTTAACAAAACGGGTAGTTATAAAAACACTTTTACAAGTTTAACAAAACACTAATGCAAGTTAAAAAAAAAAACTTTTACAAGTTTAGCAAAACACATACAAGTTTTAAAAAAGCACTTATACAAGTTCAACGAAACACTAATGCAAGTTAAAAAAAACACTCAGGACACTTGGATTACATTGGACGAGCAGTATGGAGGAATATTGACAAGTTTTTGTGGACTTTTATGGACCTTTTTGGCTCGGACCCCGGTGAACTCCATTATATGAAAGTTGGGGGGAAACGAGAAGCCTTCCTGATCTCCGGCTGCATTTGAGATATTAAAAAAGTGCTCCAGAGTCTTGCTCACCATGAGGGGAAGTGGAAGATAAAGTTACATCATTCTGTGGGTGGACTGTTCCTTTAAGCTCCCGCATTAGTTTCATTACATCGTCTCTTATTCCGCAAAGTTTATGTTTTTGCCTCAGCACCTGAGTCATTGTCCTGTAACCAAACAATTGTCCTGGTCCATGGAGCTCCAATCATGTATGGTGAAAACAATTAAAAATTGCATTAAAATGTCAGTATTAGAAATACTTTTGAACTAAAAACTCAAATTTTTGTGAGGAATAGAGGAACAAACACACATGCACACACATATAATGCGTCTCTTCATCCAAACCCACACAATCACAGAAAACTAGTGCTGGCAATGCTGGTTACAGATAAACATGCTTCGAGCTGTGTCTTGAAGGAGAAATATGTAGAGCTGTCTGGAATGGTGACGGGTCACGCATTCCAGCTCAAGCATCCTTTAAACAGATGAAACATCCAGAGCAAACGAGGATCTTCTAAACTGAACCTCAGTTTCCAGGAGGCTGACCTGGCGCTGCTTTTGCCGCTACGCTGCTTTCACACACAACTCTACGTACGTGGTGTTCATGTATTTCTAATGAAGCATTGGGCACATCAGGGGGGTCCCTGAGGTTCTTGGGGGCTTCTGGTCATTCAGACCGCCTCCCAACAGAGAGGGATCACTTCCAGACTTGTGTCCAGTATGCATTACACCACCGCTTGCCCTTTGTTGTCCACAACCACCTTAAAGATATCTCTTCCACGGACACCCTATCGATGGCTTTTCTTCTCTGTCCAGGTGATACCCTGAAGGGTGCAGGTGTTACACACTCGCTTTTGTGTGTGTGCATGTGTATATATATATATATATATATATATATATATATATATATATATATATATATATATATATATACGTATATACACACACACATATGCATATATATTTTATATGCATTTTAGCTGCGGAGCCCCATCATGCTTGTTTACTTGTTTTATTTTTTGCGTTTGTTTTTGATAATAAACATGTCTGTCAGTTCTGGACTGCTTCAGCTTCACCCATCATGTACAAGGCCCCACCCATGTCAAAGGTCAAACACTTGACCTAGTATGTTCTACTGGTTCGCCTCCCTCCCATCTGCAGTGTCTGCATCTAACAGTATCTGACCATCGTGCTATCCAGTTCAACATCCCAGTGTCACCCACACCACACACCAGACGGACCATCGCTTTTACAAACATCAAGTCAGTGAGTCCTCCAGCTCTGTCTGTCCTGCTTGAGTCTCACCCGGCCCAGGTCCCACCTGACACTCCACTTGATGGCCTGGTCACCTACTACAACACTGCTCTATCTCGTAGCCTCGATTCTCTGGCCCCCCTTAAACACCGGTCTGTCTCGTATGCCTGCCCCACCCCTTGGTTCGCCTCTGATCTCAGCATCATGAAGACCATGGGTCGCCGATTGGGGCGGCTGCACAAATGAACTGGCCTCACTGTCCATCACTGGCTTTTGAAGATCATTTTGAGGTCTTACAAGGAGGAACTCTCTAAGACCAAAGTCAAGTACTACTCCACCCTCATCGGATCACAGCAAAACCCCCCCAGGACCAACCGTCTGCTCCGCCCTCCTGCCACTTCCCCCACTGCTGATGAGTCTGACAGCTGCTCCAAATTTCTGGAGTTTTTTGGTGCTGAGGTGGATACCATTCACCAGCAACTTTTGACACCAGACCCTCCCTCCCCTAATGGGCCCCCACTACTGAGTGGTGGGTTCCCGGACCTTCCCCGACCCCCCCCCCCCCCAATGTTCTCCCTCTTCCTTCTCCCCTGTTAACTCTGCACTGGTTACCAAACTGATTGCTCAAGCCAATGCCTCCTCCTGTCCTCTGGACCCCATGCATTCAGTTTTGGTCAAGTCCTGCCTTCCTACCCTCTGTTTGGTCATCACTGACATCATCAACTCCTCCGTAGTCTCTGGTACAGTGCCCCTCAGTCTCAAAATTGCCTCCATCACTCCCATTTTAAAGAAACCTGGTCTGGACCCTGATGACCTTAACATTTTTCGGCCGATCTCCAAACTTCCTTTCCTCAGCAAGATCCTGGAAAGAGCAGTAGCTCCACCAGCATCTGTCCAACCATGAGCTCTATGAAGCTCTTCAGTCAGCATACAGAACTCACCACAGCTCTGATCAAGATCACCAACGACCTCCTCACCACTGCAGACTCCGGTAATATCAGCATCCTCATCCTCCTTCATCTCTCCGCTGTGTTTGACACCGTCTCTCACTCCATCCTCCTAGAACGCCTTACTGACCTCCTTGGCATCTCCAGATCTGCACTGTCATGGTTTCAGTCATATCTCACTGACAGAACTCAGTTTCTCACCATCCGTGGCGCCCCACCCTCCCCCCTCCTGCCCCAGTCAATCATGGTGTCCCTCAAGGCTCTGTGCTGGGTCCCACTCTCTTCACCACCTACATGCTACCACTCGGCCAGATCATACGTCACCACGGTCTCAATTTCCACTGCTATGCTGATGATACCCAGCTCTATCTCAGCACCTCAGCATCCTCTCAGCTCCCCCCACAGTCTCTGGTCAACTGCCTCCACACCATAAAATCCTGGATGACAACCAATTTTCTCAAACTCAGCAGTAATAAGACAGAGCTCATGGTTGTGGCCCCCATGCCACTGCTCCGGAGGGTTGGAGACCTCATCAGTGTGGATGGTTTCTCCATCACACCATCCTCTGAGGTCCGGAACATGGGCGTCATCTTTGACTCCACCCTCTCCTTCCAGTCCCATATCACATCCATCACTAAATCCACCTCAGAAACATCTCCCGTCTCCGTCCCTCACTCTCAGACTCTGTGGCAGAAACTCTCATCCATGCCTTCATCACCTCCCGGCTGGACTGCTGCAATGGGGTCCTGTCCGGGGCTCCAAACAAAGCCCTGGACCGGCTCCAGTATGTGCAGAACTCAGCTGTCAGGGTTCTCACCCACACCAAGCCCTGGCAGCACATCACCCCCACCCTCATCCATCTCCACTGGCTCCCTGTCAGGTTCTGTATTCAATATAAACTCCTGCTCACCTACAAATCCCTTCATGCACTCGCCCCCCAGTACCTGTCTGACCTCCTTCACCAACACACTCCCTCCTAGAACCTGTGGTCTTCTGACACTGGCATCGTTCCCCGGGCCAGACTGAAGACCTTCAACGACAGAGCCTTCAGCGTGGCTGCCCCCACCCTCTGGAACTCTCTCCCAGCTGACATCCACAACTCCCCTTCTCCGGACTGCTTCAACACACAACTCAAAACCCACCTTTTCTCCCTGGCCTTACCTGATTAAGTGGTTCCCTTTCCTGTTGTTTTGTCCTTGTGGTGTTTTTATCTATTTCCTCTGGAAAGCAACTTTGGGTTCCTTGAAAGGTGCCATATAAGCTCAAGTTGTTATTATTATTATTATTAATATTTTTTAACAACAATTCAAAATGAATGTCATGTTTTCATAGAATTATATTTTATTATCACATTTGTCAGTTTATTGACTTACTTTACTGGGAACTGATTTTTTTTCCTTCTTTAATTGGAGGCTATGAATAATTCTGAGGACGACTGTACATATATATATATATATATATATATATATATATTTCAGTATATATTCTTTTTTTCACTTGTTTCACTGTTTTAATGGGAGCTTTACAGGGCGATGCCCATTTTATTTTAATTTTATTACTGGGCGTTTTGTATGTGCAGCAGTTTGGAGACATGTTCTGACTTAAATGTGCTTTATAAATAAAGTGGGCTGGATTTCCATGAAAAGTCCCTACGTTCTGCTCTCATGCAGCATGGTCATCAGCCCAGCGTGGAAGGATTCAAACTCCCACAGTTCAGATCATCAGTTTTCGTCCGTGCATTACCTCTTCATCACCGTTCTGCAGGCCTTGCACGTGTCCTTTATGAAAACATTATTTTTCAGCTGTCAGCTTTCATTCATGCTTTTTCCCAACCCACCGCCTCTTTGACACCACGATTAACCTTCTGCCGTACTGAAACGTAACACGGTGAACTGGACATGCTGGGACTGCGCGAGTCCCCTTTTGTCCATTCCAGTTATTGACCAGCTATGATAGCAGGTTGACCTAGAAAGCACCTGAAGCAGCAGCAGCTCCGTGTTAGCAGCTATTTGATTTCTACCTCCTCAGACTTGGAACAACTCACGAGATGTAGCAGAATTAGTTTATAACCTGTTTACAATGAACATCCCCCCCCCCCCCCCCACAGGGGTGGTCAGTGCCACCCTGAACAAAACCTGGCCACCCCAGCAAAAATAATTTTCTTTTTTTCATACCATTTTTTTTTTTACCAATATTTGATATGAAGGAGTTATCTACGTTGATCTAACTTAATTATTTTGGTTTGGTGATGAAAATCTGGTGTTTTTGAGTTAAATCAACTTAAAAATCACACTTTAGTCTGAAATAAGTTTTTACTTTCACTCAAAGTATATTCTTTATGTTGTTTCAGCTTCAGCCTGCATGAAGGACAAATGGGGGGGCTATTTTCAGAACTCAACATATCCGGACCACAAAGGCTCATGGGAAATACAGATTCAGCAGGAATTTAACCTTTTATGATTGTTATCCTATAAATTTGAATTATGTGCTTTACTGTCTTTATGTTCACATTCAGAGGAAGTTGTTGAGGCCGAAGCGCGACGAGAGGGAGGAAAAATTAATTTCCACACTGTTAAAAAATCTGTAATATCACAGATTTTTTTTCTGTAATATTTAACAGTTTTTCCCCATTTTTCGAAAATCCAGAAAATAATGATAAAATTATGGAAATAGGCTGTGAATTTACAAGTCTCACATGAAATAACATGAAAAGCCAGTAACTGTAAAAAGACATGAAGTTTCCTTTTTTTTTTTTTTTTTTAAAGAAGATGCCATTTCATTTCACATAAAAAAGAATGTTAAAATACATTTTCAATGTATTTCCTGATAAAAAAATTCTTCTTAGCAAACGAAAAATGTTTTTGGTAATTTCATGTATTTACACTAAAAAGAGTGTCTGTGCTGTAGTTGATATTAAAGAATTCTTTACATCGATCTAACTTAATTATTTTGGTTTGGGGATTATTATAATTATTATTTTAGTCAAATCAACTTAAAAACTCCTCTCTCTAATCTGAAACATGTTTTTACTTTCACTCAAATTAAATTTATTAAGTTGTCTCAGCTTAGCATGAACAACAAAGGGGGCTACTTTCAAAACATAACATATCAGGACCACAAAGGCTCATGGGAAAAGCAAATTGAACAGAAATGACCCTCTTATTTTCTTTTTCTTTGTACTTTCTTAGAATGTATGTAATCCTCTCATCTTATCTTTTGAAGAGCTGATGTATCAGTGAATTTCTCCAATGTGAGATAATAAAGTCTTATCTTATCTTATATGGTTGTTATCCTATACATTTGAGTTAAATGTTTACCACCTTTGTTATGTTCACATTCAGGAGAAGTTGCTGAGAAAGTCTGTTAAGTTTGGATGTTAAAGTTGCACCATGAGTGTGAAGGACAGTTCAAGGAGATAAACTCATCACCATATAAAACCCTAACTGATGTTCAGAATGGGACAAACATAATTTATATGAAAGCTGTGTTGCTGTTCTATCACAGTCTCTGGATTTACTCATGGTGCAGACTCTACCTGTGTAAATTTGCACTAAAAACACTAAAAACAAATAATGCAGCAGTGGCGGTCTTTGGACCAGCCAATCGTGACTTCTCTCCCTGAAGAGTTCACAGTAATATTAGTTACTATATTAGAGTTTTTACCGTACGTCTAGGTAACTTTCTTGTTATTATACATCTTAACGTCCTGCAATAAACATTAAAATGCCACAAAAACCCAAAGATTTCATGTAAAAGCAAAGTTATAAACTGTATTTTTATCATGGAAAATTACTGTATTTTTATGAGAAAGTTTTTCCCTGTAATTTTACGGTATTTTTGTGGCGCCCCAGCTGCCAGAATATCAATGTTTTTTACGTTTTTTTTTTTTTTGTTTGTTTTGTTTTTTACAGTGCAGGACAGCTCAAGCTTTTCCAGGATGTTTTACTCTCTTTCTCATTTTCCATGTGTTTTCCATGACTGGAAAAATGTTTAGTCATTTTCCAGGTTTTCCAGGACGCGTGGGAACCCTGACCAAGTCTAGGACTTTTCTATGTTTACTTCCCTGATCAAATGCTGAATGAAACCCAGGAAGTTTTTTATCCATAAAGCACCAAAAACATTGAGTTGGTGGGCGGGGCTTGGTTGCACATGCTCCAACGTCAGCCCAAGGTGGGTTGTCCAAAATAAACCAACACAACATTAAAGAAATTACAACCGAACAGCTAATTACTGATTCCCTCCAGCCAGTAACAGACAGTCTTCTCTCTTGCTAAATCCAACTCTTGTTCTGTCCCTTCCTCTCTTTCGTTTCCTCTCTTCCTCCGGTAATGTTTCCTTGCGTTTCTCTGCAGATTTTGAGTCCAACATGATGCGTTCAAACACCTGCTGTGTTCATGTCTGGTCAGGGTTCCCACGCGTCCTGGAAAGCCTGGAAAATGATTGAACATTTTTCCAGTCACAGAAAAACGAGTAAAATGTGCTGGAAAATGATTTTTCCTCCCTCTCGATGCCGCTTTATCGACGTTTCATTGCCGTTCCATCGCCACTCCGTCGCCGTTTCCTCACCCTTTTGTCGCCGTTTCATTGCAGTTTCATCGCTGTTTCGTCGCCGTTCCGTCGCTGTTCCGCCGTTCCATCGGCGTTTCATCGTCGTTCCGTCGCCGTTCCATCACCGTTCCATCGCCGTTCCATCGCCGTTCCGCCATTTTGGCGTTTCGGCGCCGCTTCATTGCTGTTCCATCGCCGCTTAATTGCCGCTTCGTAGTCGTTTCGTAGTTGTTTCATCACCGTTTCATTGCTGTTTTGTCACCGCTTTATCGCGCTTAATTGCCGCTTCGTAGTCGTTTCATCACCGCTTCATTGCTGTTTTGTCGCCGCTTCATCGCCGCTCCGCTTTCGCTTCGTCTCTGTTTTGTTGCTGCTTCGTCTTTTCTTCGTCTTTACTTCATCACTGTAAAAATCATAAGCTAAAATTGTAGAACACGTCTCCAGAAGCTTGTGGTGGAAGTTATTATTCTATGTTTTGATAACTTGACCGTACTATAGCAGCTGGAAAATTCCTGGAAATGTCCTGGAAAAGTCCTGGAAAACAACTTTTAGAAAAGAGTGGGAACCCTGCTGGTTCATATCCGTTTGCTAGTACGTGACGCAGTGCTGCAACGTCACTGTAATGACTGTTGAATGTTGGTGTGACATCAAAACGAGTCAGAAACGCAGATTTTAAAGGTCTAAAAGTTACGTTGTGTGTCTTTAAAGTCAATCGTTCGGCTCACTGGAAGCCAGAGAAGAGATGCAAGAGCCGGAGAATAGGCTTCATATTGGAATTGTCCAATGTCTGAAACAGACGGGGACACCAGTCTGAAACAGGGACGAACCAGTCTGACCATGAAGCCTAGAAGACGGATACACTTTAATGATCATAAATCATTGAACTTTGGTCCTGGAGCCAAAGTTAGATGAAAATCTCTCTTGCTCTCATTTTCTTTTCGGCTCACTCTGAACTGAACTTGGGTAAAATCATGACTCGGCTTCTCTTCCACACGGTCTATGAAAAGATTCTTGATCGATACTGATTAATTTCACAACCTTTAGCTTGAAGGCAGAAAATCTTCCAGCAGCTTTGGCTGAAACTTCAGCCGCTGAGCCTCAACAGAGAGCTGCTCTCCTGGAACTTTGTGCTTTTAGAATAAATGATGTTATTGCAGCTGCTTTGCTCTGCTTGTGCATGTATGCGGGGAACTGTGTGTTTGTTGCTGCGAGGCATCGTTTTAAATGCCAGAGGTCAAAAGAGCCACTCGGCTCCATTTTTAAATGAATAAGTTATGCAGATGAGCTCAGCTGCACAGACATAGTTCCCGGTTAAACCCTTCAGATAGAGACACGCTGCATGAAAGCGTGGCTGGTTCAGAGTGTGCGAGAGTTAAAAACACACTAATAATCTCACAGATGATCGACCCTGCTTCACCTACAGGAGTCGTGTCTCGTGCTGCTCCGTCTGCAAACTCAAAACGACAGTCGGCTGGTTGATGAGGACGGGTCGTTTCAGATTCCCGGTGGAATAAATAACTGATACAAGCTGAAAATGTTTCCACATCTCATCGCACTCAAAATGAGACAAAAAATGACCGAAAGAGGAATATTTCAGAGAGATAAAGCAGCTTGTTTTATGACAGTGGGCCTCATGCAAGAAGCATTCGTACGAACAAATTAGTTCTTAAATGGTTCGTACGAGTGATTTAGGAGAAAATGCTGCATTCACCAATGTTCTCGTATTTCTAATCTCCAAACCTGGTTTTTCATTCCAGGACCGTGTTCATCGTTACGTACAAGCAGTTCCGTATTTTCAAATCCAACATAAATGAGACTACATCATCATGAATCACTCTGCAATTATAAAGGACGTTTTTATGCGCAGACTGAGCGACTATCGGCCACTTCACCTGCAGCCGGCATGCCGGTGAGGGGGCGATGGTATCATTTGTCGTCATTTCGTCAGAAGAAAGTGCCGTCAGTGAGCTCGGAGATCAAGCTGCTATAAAACCGAAATAACATCTGGAACAGAAAATGCAGACCTGCCAACACTGGGAAATTTTGATCAGGATCACCCTGCTATGATGGCCTTTTTGGAGGGGGGGGGGGTTCTGATTACATGCAGTGTCACATGGAAACACCAGATCAGAATAGATCATTTTAACATGACATGGAATAGATGTTTATCTATTGCATGTCATGTTAAAATGAATTGGCTTCATTACTTAAAATTCTGTATTCATGCAGTAAGCTACAGTAATTAATCTTACCACACAATAAAACCACATTTTAATTAAAATACACCATTACAACATTACCAAAACTTTAAAATGTAAAATCACAAAGTTCCTGTCCATTACTGTACAGTTCTATATGTGTTAATATTACTGCTGTATGTGGTGTTTTACAGATAAAATGTTTAAATCTGAGCTGTTTTAACTTCTGTAATTTAATTTCATACTGAGCATCATGAACCGGGCAGCTGCAGATGATGATGATGAAGCAGCCTGAACATTCACTAGCAAAGATGAAACATGATTGGTTTGTCAGACTCCTCTCCAGCTCTCTGCAGTGATTGGTTACAAACACGTCACCGTGCTGCTGCTTCTGTTAGTCGTAAATACGAGATGCACGTATTTCCTATAGAATTCACATATCTGCAGCTTTCTGCGTAGTTTTGTGAGGAAAGATGTACCAGCGTATTTAGATGTCAAATTGCGTAGCTGCTACGTAAAACACGTACATGTTCAGAAAGGAGGTTCAGCCACAGACTGCTGCAGCTCTGCCAACGGTCAGACATGACGTCAAGTCGCACAGATGTGGCAGATGTTTGGGACGCACAGTACACGTGTGCACGTGTTGGTGTGTGCATGTGTGCATGTAAAAGGAGATGGTGCAGAATGTTGTGCTGTGTTGGTTGATGCTCATATGAAGCATTTCCATCCCATGTTTCACCTCCTGGTCTCCACCAGCATTTTTCAGTGGCTGTCCTGTTTTTGTCAGACGTCTTTTTGACGCCATTATAGGATCAGATAATTTATTTTTACTTCTGTAACAGTGCGACCATCAGACACAACATTTCCAGCTCTGATTTATTCTCCTCTGCTCGGCTTTCACCTCCTTCAACTCTGCTGCTCAGATCTCAGCAGAACCTCCATCTCTGAATTTGTAAAGTTTCTCTTCTCTGTCTTCGATGCCATTTCTCTGAATGAACACCTGACAAGCGTGGGAAGTCGTGTCCTTATATGGAGTTATCGGGGCGGTAATTATGCAGATTTGTAATTCTCACGCACGCACAGGTGGAAGCATCATGTTTACCAGGATCATTTACGCAGTTATCTGAAGATGAGAACGTTTGTTGAATCTGACGTGGCGCACTCGTAGGAGCCCACGGTCGGAGACAAAGTAAGTTACGAAAAGAATACGAACATGTTGCATGAGGCCCAATGAATTATTTCAAGAAATCTCATGAAGAAAATTTTGCTTGTTTTATAGAGCTGGATTTGTTTGCTTGTAATAAGCAATTAATAATAAAAGTAATAATAATAATAATATAACAATAAATTCTGCCAATAGAACAAGCTAAATTTTCTTGAGATTTCTTGAAATAAGATGCATTTATTTAAAAAAAGATCCTTTATCTCCCTGTAATGTTTCTCTTTAGGTGATTTTGTCTTATTTTGAGTGTGATGAGATATTTTGACTAGAAATGAGAAAAATCTACTTGGTAAGATTTGAGTTTATGTTGCGCATTGTTTATCATTTTTCTGTGAGGTGACCTTGAGAGTTAATTATTTATTATTATTATTATAACCTTATCATAAAGGTACATGTATAAGTCTACATAACACCTCCCATCAGTACAAACCAGCCAGAGACCGGTGGTGTGTTTAAGGGTAATAGGACGGTTGCAGTGCATCCACTCCATCAGCATTTGTGGAATATCTGCGTCCCGCAGCTGCTTTTAGAGAAATAAGCTTTTTCTTTATAAAAGCTAAAGTGCTATTATTTATGGAGTTGGATTGTTTTTATCTTATTATAATTGCAGATCGCCATTTCAGTAATAAGACTTTAGTCTGGGACCAAAATGTTTCTATAATGCAGCAGCTTCCTGCTCATCATGATGACAGTGATGTATGATGTCCGCTATTTTAGTGGCGTTCCACCGACATCACCAGGAACAGTTCAGCCATTAAAGGACCTGATGGTTGAGAGCAGATTTGCATATTTCACAGCGTGATGTCAGTACTCACGGTTTAATGTTGGAGTTCAGGAGATCACAAACACGTCAGAGCGCGTTTGCTTCCTCGCTCATACATAAACGCTCACCGTGTCCTGGACGGATACGGCAGCTCCTCTGCTGACCATGAATCTGTTTGAGAGGCCTCGTCGTTCTTTCCGTGATACCGAAGTGAACGTGAGACGGCAGCCCGATGGTGTGCAGGTACGGATCAGACAGGTGAGGCTCAACCGTCTCTGTGTGGAAGTAAATGACTGAATTAAGGAGAATCACGGAGAAGTCAGCTGATAGTGACGTCAGAGATGCTTAGTGGTGGCTTGAACGCCACAAATACCAATGTTCATATCGTTATCAGTCGATACTAGTGCGGTTATATCAATACTTGAATGAATGAATGAATGAATGAATGGTTTATTTAGAACAATTTTTTAAAGGAAAATAAAGCTAAAAACAAAAAATAGATTTATTCAAAAAGGAGCAGAAAGAAGTAAAAACTTACTAGATCCTGTCTCTGTGTCACACGATGCTAATCACAATTCCATGATTTAAGTGTAATACATGTGTTCAATAAAATAATTCCAAAACTAGTACATGGAAGTAATCCATCATACTATACAGCATCTGATTTTACCGTATAACATGTACAGTCCTCATAATTATTCAGACCCCCCAATTAAAGAAGGAAAAGATCAGCTGTTGCTAAAATAAGTTGAAATTGTTAAAAGTAATAATGAATAAAATTCTTTGAAAATCATGACGTTGATTCTAAATTGTGGTTCAAAAGAAATATTATAAACAAACACAAAATAAAACGAGTAAACAAGCAAACAATCCGAACTAAAATGTTGTTGAGCAACATTTTGAGACAATCACTGCAGGGAGGGGAGGACTGCATGGGGAGGGGGGGGGGGGGGGGGTAGGAAGAGGAGGGGAGGGTGGCCAGGGTGTGTATGGAGGAAGAAGTAAGTAAGGAGAAGTGAGGGGGTGTGTGTGTGGAAAGCTCAGGGTGTGTGTGGGAGGGAGGAATGTGGGCTGGAAGAGGGAGGAGATGTGGGTAAGTGGTTGGAGGAAAGGGGGGGATGGGGGAGGGAGGAATGTGGGCTGGAAGAGGGAGGAGATGTGGGTAAGTGGGTGGAGGAAAGGGGGATGGGGGAGGGAGGTGTGTGGTTGTGTACATCGGGGGTGGAATGAGGTAGTGATGGGTGTGAGGGGTTGAAGCAAAAACGGCGTGAGTGTGTCAGGTCGGAGGGAAGGGTGGGGCTGGGCATGTGTGTGTGTGTGTGTGTGTGTGTGTGTGGGGGGGGGGGGGGGGTGCATGGGGGTATTGGGGGTAAATGGTAAATGGGCTGTACTTATATAGCGCTTTTCCAGTCATACTAACCGCTCAAAGCGCTTTACACTACATATCACATTCACACAATCACACAGTCACACACACATTCATACCCTGATAGACACATCGGGAGGCAACTTGGGGTTCAGTGTCTTGCCCAAGGACACTTCAGCATGTAGTCTGGGGAAGCCTGGAATCGACCCCCCGACCCTCCGGTTGAAAGACTACTGCTCTTCTACCTGAGCTACAGCAGGTATGGAGATGTGGGGGGGTATGTGTGTGGGGAGGAGTGCGTGTGTGGTGGTGGTGTAGGAGGGTGGTAGCGGTTGTAGCACCCTGGTGTCGGGTGTGTGGGGCAGGGACATCAGGGTGGGTGCTGACCCGGACCTGATATATGGTAGTAATTAATACCTGCTAGTATCTGATACATGGTAGTATCTAATACCTGCTAGTATCTGGTACATGGTAGTATCTAATACCTGCTAGTATCTGATATATGGTAGTATCTAATACCTGCTAGTATCTGGTACATGGTAGTATCTAATACCTGCTAGTATCTGATATATGGTAGTATCTAATACCTGCTAGTATCTGTGTTCTTGTACATGGTAGTATCTAATACCTGCTAGTATCTGATATACGGTAGTATCTAATATCTACTAGTATCTGATATATGGCCGTATCTAATACCTGCTAGTATCTGATATATGGTAGTATGTAATACCTGCTAGTATCTGATATATGGTAGTATGTAATACCTGCTAGTATCTGATATATGGTAGCATCTAATACCTGCTAGTATCTGATATATGGTAGCATCTAATACCTGCTAGTATCTGATATATGGTAGTATCTAATACCTGCTAGTATCTGATATATGGTAGTATCTAATACCTGCTAGTATCAGATATATGGTAGTATCTAATACCTGCTAGTATCTGATGGCATCCAGATATCCAACATGAACTCCCCTGGTTGAGTTAAAGGGGAAGTTCAGAATTTTTGACATACGGCCTCATCTACAGGTGAGCCAGGATCCTACTTATCACTGAAGACGGTTTCAACATATTTCATCACGTTATTCTAGGTCCAGGAGGTCGCTGATGCTAATGCTAGTGGAAGTCAATAGGAATCTGCTAGCCTGTCATTAAAACCAATCTTATCCACTATACAGAACATCTGAGGCAAGCCTATCAGCAAGCCTATCTGTGTAAATGCTGCGTTTAACTAGTAAACTCATGTGTTACACGAGTAAAACTAACCTTGTATGACTAATGTTGCATTCCATATTTATTAATGTTGCATTACCAGCTGTGGAATGATACAATCTGCTTCCGGGTGGTAGTATTACTACCTTTGTCAGTGTATTCCGGTTCATGGAGACATGGTCTCAGTTAGTTTGATGAAAAAAGTTAGAAATCTTCAAAATCCGACATATCCTCATGCCTTTCAGACGTGGCCGTAGTTCTGACTGGATATTTGTGTAATCAGATTCCTTCATTCATGTAGCAACAGATGACATCACTCCCCTGCCAAATACAGAAAGTAAAACTTTGTAAAGTTTCTCAGCAGCAACAATCAAAATGCAACGAAATGCAGGTTATTTTTATTTGTAACATTATTCTGTTAACACGGCATTTACACATAGTCTGAAGTTAGAAATGATTTGGTACAATGGTTTAAGTCTTACCTGGAAAATAGGAGCTTTTCAGTTATGATCGGTGATCTCTGCTCCTCACATGCGTCCCTATCCTGTGGGGTGCCACAAGGATCAATTCTCGGCCCCATTCTCTTTTCTTTGTATTTGTTACCTCTGGGATCAATCATCAGAAAACACGATCTGTCTTTTCACTTTTATGCTGATGATTTGCAGTTATACTTGCCCATGAGATCAAATGGGAAAACTGCACTAAATAAGTTACTGGACTGTTTAAGTGATGTGAAACAGTGGCTGGCACAGTACCTTCTGCTCTTAAATGACAGTAAGACAGAATGCATTTTGTTTGGTACGTCTCCCATGTCAAATGTTCTCACAGACTGTGATTCTCTGGCCCCCTTTTTTAAATCACATGTCAAGAATCTTGGAGTAACATTTGACAGCAAGCTGTAATTTGACAAACAAGTTAGCGCCATTGTGAGAACGAGTTTTTTACAGCTTCGCCTCTTGGGCAAAGTGAAGCCTTTTCTCAGTCGGCAAGACTTAGAGAAGGCAATTCATGCATTTACAAGTTCAAGACTGGACTACTGCAATGACCTCTATGTCGGCCTAAACTAGTCTTTGATTTCACGTCTTCAACTCGTTCAGAACGCTGCAGCCCGATTTTTAACAGGTACATCTAGACGTGAACACATCACCCCTGTGCTGTCGTCGCTTCACTGGCTTCTGGTTCGTTTCAGAGTCGATTTTAAACTTTTGTTGTCCTATTTATCAGATATTTTAACTATCCGTGATCACGGCAGGGCCCTGCGTTCTTCAGGTCAGCTTTTGCTTGAGGTCCCAAGGTGGAGATACAAGCAGTGGGGTGACCGTTCTTTTGCTGTTGCTGCTCCTCGGTTGTGGAACAAACTGCCCCTGGACATTTGCATCACCACTGATCTCGGCCTTTTTAAATCAAAGCTAAAGACCCACCTTTTCAGATTAGCCTTTAACTCCATCTAGGTTAGTTTTTAGGTAAGGTTTTTATTTATTTATTTGTCCATTTATTTTGAACTTATCTTATGCATTTCCTACAGGCTCTTAATACCCTGCGGCGCTATGGCACTTCCCAGTTATTTCTAATTCCTTTCTTATCCTGTTTTATTGATTTTTCTGTTTTATGTATTGATGTACTTTTATGGCTTAATTGTGAAGCACTTTGAGTACCATTCTGGTTATTGTAAAGGGCTATACAAATAAAAGTTGATTGATTGATTGATTTGCCTCGGATCTTCTGTAGAGTGGATAAGATTGTTTTTAACGACAGGCTAGCAGATTCCTATTGACTCTCACTAGCATTAGCATCAGCGACCTCCTGAAGCTAGAATAACGGTATGAAATATGTGGAAACTGTCTCCAGTGATCAGTAGGACCCCAGCTCACTCGACAATGAGGGCCAATGTCAAAAATCCTGAACTTCCCCTTTAAAGAGATTTTGGGATCTTTGCTCTCGGAGCAGAATATAGTCGTATCTCTCAGAAGATGAGAGATACGACCTCACAGCTGTCTGCAGAGATCGGTTTCCGTTGATGTCAGAAATCAAGAGTTGGACAAAAACAGGATATTGGTAAAAAAAAAAAAAAAGCCATTATTGAACATCCTAAATCAATAAATTAAAAGAATAATGCAAAAATTCCATAGAATGACGTCAATCTGCAGCAAATGTACCACGTATGACCTGCAGACTTCTGTGCATTGATTCTTGTATCAGGGACGTGTGTGGTACTTCGGTCAGTCTCTGGATCAGCGTATACCTGTAACAGGATAAGAGCCAATGAAGGTTTAATGCCAGCCAATGTATACAACGCTCTGACGGTGATACATAATACATGAAGAATCTTATGTGGACATCCATAATTTACCGGTTTAGACACAGTTGTGCCTCCATAATGTCAGGTTGTGTGTGTCATGGGGAGTTTCCGTAACCCTGCCTGAGCCTGTCTATAATAACCTGGCTGTCATGATGTAATAACGTAGCAGACGCGACCTGTTAGCTCTGTAGCTGCCCCCCTGCTAAAGCCTCACCAGTCCAGCGGTAGAGACCCGCGAGACGATCTAGGCTTTGTTCCCAGTAGAACATGAACTACACATTAGATATTGAAGCTATTGCTAGTTTTCAGTTGGGTTCTGGTTGGGCTTTCTCTGCTCCTCGTTCATTCTGCTCTGTATCGGTTTATGAGGTTAGTCATGCTTCCTGCTTTGTGCAGAGATCTTCCTCTTATGCATCGTGCTGGTTCCCAGTTGCTGATTGACCCTCCTGCTCCTTCTTCTTTAATGGTAAATGGTAAATGGACTGTACTTATATAGCGCTTTTCCAGTCATACTAACTGCTCAAAGCGCTTTACACTACATATCACATTCACCCAGTCGCACACACAATCACACACACACATTCATACCCCAATGAGCACACCGGGAGGCAACTTGGGGTTCAGTGTCCCCAAGACACTTCGGCATGTAGTCTGGAAGCCTGAATCGACCCACAACCCTCCGGTAAAATACTGCTCTTCCACCTAGCCACCGCCCATAGCCTGCTCAGCATTCAGTCCTCGCTTTCCTTCATCGCCTGTTCCTGCTTTGTTTTCCTCGCTTTGCTTTCTCGGTTTTAAGATTTGCTGTAAGATTTTGGTTTGTGTTGATGAATTCACTGTCAGTCTGCATGTGTTTGGGTCCTTCCTCCCCATCTCTGACCACGTCCAGAAACGTGAGCATAACTGAATCCCATGTTTGACTTTGGTCTGAACTAATGAAATATTTTTACAAATGAAGCCAAATGCAACAGGGTCTACTTAGATTTAGACATAATAGCTTGTTTGTGTGTGTGTGTATACAGCTGTGTGAAAAAGTGTTTGCCTCCTTCCTAATTTCTTACTTTTTTGCATGTTTGTCACACTTAAATGTTTCGTTCATAAAACAAATTTTAATGAGAGTCAAAGATAACACAAGTGAACAGAAAATGCAGTTTTTGAATGAAGATTTTTATAAGTGTGTGTGTGTGTGTGTGTGTGTGTGTGTGGTGGGGGGGGGGGGGGGGGGGGGGGGGGGGGGTCAAAACCTTCATGGCCCTGTGTGAAAAAGTGATTGACCCCCCTGTTAAAACATAAAGTAACTGTGGTTTATCATCTTTGGAAAGCAGAGTTCAGTTTCTCTATCCACAGCCAGGCCTGATTACTGCCACACCTGTTCTCCATCAGAAATCACTTAAATAGGACCTGCCTGACAAAGTGAAGTAGACCAAAAGATCCTCAAAAGCTAGACATCATGCTGCCATCCAAAGAAATTCAAGAACAAATGAGAAACAAAGTCATTGAGATCTATCAGTCTGGAAAAGGTTCCAAAGCCATTTCTAAAGCTTTGGGACTCCAGAGAACCACAGTGAGAACCATTATCCACAAATGGTGAAAACATGGAACAGTGGTGAACCTTCCCAGGAGGGGCTGGCCGACCAAAATGACCCCAAGAGCACAGCGACGACTCATCCAAGAGGTCACAAAAGACCCCAGAACAACATCCAAGAACTGCAGGCCTCACTTGCCTCACTGAAGGTCAGTGTTCATGACTCCCCCATCAGAAAGAGACTGGGGGGCAAAAATGGCTGCATGGCAGAGTTCCAAGACCAAAACCACTGCTGAGCAAAAAGAACATAAAGGCTCGTCTCAGTTTAGCCAGAAAGCATCTTGATGATCCCCAAGACTTTTGGGAAAATACTCTGTGGACTGACGAGACAAAAGTGGAACTTTCTGGAAGGTGTAGGTCCCATTACATCTGGCGTAAAAGTAACACGGCATTTCAGAAAAGGAACATCATAGCAACAGTAAAATATGGTGGTGGTAGTGTGATGGTCTGGGGCTGTTTTGCTGCTTCAGGACCTGGAAGACTTGCTGTGGTAAATGGAACCATGAATTCTGCTTCTACCAAAAAATCCTGAAGGAGAATGTCCGGCCATCTGTTGGTGACCTCAAGCTGAAGCGCACTTGGGTTCTGCAGCAGAACAATGATCCAGAACACACCAGCAAGTCCACCTCTGAATGGCTTAAGAACAACAAAATAAAGACTTTGGAGTGGCCTAGTCAAAGTCCCCACCTGAATCCCATTGAGATGCTGTGGCATGACCTTAAAAAGGTGGTTCATGCTGGAAAAGCCTCCAATGTGGCTAAAATACAACAATTCTGCAAAGATGAGTGGAACAAAATTCCTCCACAGCGCTGTAGAAGACTCACTGCCAGTTATCACAAACGCTTGATTGCAGTTGTTGCTGCTAAGGTGGAACAACCAGTTATTAGGTTTAGGGGAAGATCACTTTTTCACACAGGGACATGGAGGTTTGGATTTTTCTCCCCCCCTTAAAAATAAAAATCTTCATTTAAAAACTGCATTTTTTGTTTACTTGTGTTATCTTTGTCTAATATTTACAATTGTTTGATGATCTGAAACATTAAAGTGTGACTAACATGCAAAAAAGTAAGAAATTAGGAAGGAGGCAAACACTTTTTCACACAGCTGTATTACATACATATATATATATATATATATATATATACATATATAATTGAGCCATGATTGATAGCTAAGCTAATGCTAGCTGAGCTACTCCGAAGTGAACAGGAATGAATACAGACGGTTTAAAGGTCAGACACGCTCAGACTTGCTGTTAACCAGCTAAAAACCACCGTTGTGCAGCTCTGCTACAGGCTGAGGCCTTCCTGGGAGCTAGCAGGGAGCAAACCATTAGCCTCCATGGCTATAACCGCCACCTGGTCTGCCGCCTGTCAATCAAAAGGACACGCCCCTAATTATGTGTAATTTCAAGATGAAATAACATCTAAACAGATAAGTTATAAAAAAAAATTCACCCCCCTCACAGTTAACATGAGGGTAAACTTGACCTATTAAACCTAGAATGATGTTTTGAACCAGGCTGTAAACATGTTTATTCCTGCTGTAAACGTGTTTGTTTCTGCTGTAAACATGTTTATTTCTACCATAAATGTATCTATTTCTGCTGTAAACGTGTTTATTTCTGCTGTAAACATGTCTATTTCTGCTGTAAACATGTTTATTTCTGCTGTAAACATGTTTATTTCTACCATAAATGTATCTATTTCTGCTGTAAACGTGTTTATTTCTGCTGTAAACATGTCTATTTCTGCTGTAAACATGTTTATTTCTGCTGTAAACATGTCTATTTCTGCTGTAAACATGTTTATTTCTGCTGTAAGTGTGTTTATTTCTGCTGTAAACATGTTTATTTCTGCTATAAATATCTTTATTCTGCTGTAAACATGTTTATTTTTGCTGTAAACATGTTTATTTCTGCTGTAAACATGTTTATTTCTGCTATAAATATCTTTATTTTGCTGTAAACATGTTTATTTCTGCTGTAAACATGTTTATTTCTGCTGTGAAGTTGGTCTTTTTATTGGACTCTTTGGGCATTTGCTCTGTTTTGGAGCCCCTAGTGGATGAAGAAAGAACTACATTTTTTGGGGGCAACCTGGAAGTAGGCTCACTGTTCTCCTGCAGAGTTTGCCTCTTGGTCACCCCTGTGCAGAACTTTATAGGCGGTTAGATCCATCTGATTTGAATCAGGTGTATTGGAGTGGGGAAACATGGAAAGCAGGAAGGGAAAGCAGCCTTCAAGAACCAGGGTTCCCCACCACCATGTATCTGATTCAGTCAGAGTCAGTTAGACTTACTGAATCAGCTCAGCTGATTTCTAATCCGGGTGCAAATGAGCTCCAGGAAACACTTTGCTTAAAAGCCATATTTTCGGAAACCATTGTCATAGATGTATTATAAGCATTTAATTTAAAAGGACACTATAAAGTTCAGGTGCTTTTATTGTCCTTCTGCTCGTTTGACTTCAAGGGCTGGTATATTAGTACATGAGTTGGTATATTTGAGTTCAGAGACGGGAAATGAGCAGAGCAGCATTTCATGAGCACAGCATTATTCATGTTTCGTTAAATTGATTCTTTTAAGCTATTAATGATGCAGTACTTACATTAACATGCACACATACTCATAGCTTCATCGTAAAAGTGCTTTTACATCATAAATTTCGTGGGCAGTCCAGTTAATAAGGAGATGAGAGTCATGAATGATTTATCAATCATTTGCAATGACAGAATGTTGCAGAATGAAGAGGAACAACATGTAGGTATCAGAGCGATAAAGAGAAAAGGTGGAGAAACTTTAAATGGTCCTTAATTATATCAACTTTAATGCACATGAGCCTTTTCTTTCTTTTTTTTTCAGTCACTTTAAGCATACCATCATCTGGGTGGTCTCTTTAGGCTTAAAGGAGTCGTCACCCGGAAATCCCACTTTTTCACGTTAAAACATCTACTGGAACAGGACCTCAGTTATAACGTGCCAGAAACTCTGGAGAGTGAAAGTGGCTTCGTCTTTGAGTGTGCGCTTTTCACCGTACGCCATTCGGATTTTTTTCTCCAAATGACGTGAACTACAGAGGCTGCTAGCTGCTAAGCTAGCCTCTTTAGCGCCACCTGAAATCAGCTGATTACCTGCCGCGGAGTAGCGTTATGACCAGTTTTGTCAGAGAGGAGGACGACGACGAAGAGGAGGGGGTGGAAAAATTGCCGTGCTGAGCTGCTTCAGCAGAAATTCATTTTAGTCTAACAGGAGGGACAGCTTTACCAGGGAGCAGTGGGTTATATTTATCAGTGAGGATGTGCAGTCGGTAAGTGTTGCTGCTGTGCAACTTATTATCTTTTGTGTCAGAGACCAGTAAACGGTGGTTGATGAATGGACAAGCTGCTAATGTAGCTACAGAAGCTAACAGTGTTTGGTTAACTTCACGTCAGACATCTGCTCCTTATATTCATCAGAGTCCAGCCCTTTTACTCTGGATCCTCTCCATCAACCGCACTGTTACGTTTTTATCACGTTTTTCTCTGCTGGGACATCATTTCCTTCACCTGCTCTGTCCTGATAAAACTTTGTTTTGGCTTTGACGTTTGCCTCGTGAACGCGCTTACAGACAGACGTATTCTCGCAGCAAACAAAAGTTGGGGATTAAAAGAGGTTAAAAATGAGCTCATTAAATTTCCGCCCACCCAACTAGAATTAAAAATTCATTTGAAGATAATTTAAGAAGTGTGGTGGCAGACAGTCTGACTCTATAGATATATACTGTTAAGATTATGAGCAAGGAGCAAGGACGACTGATAAATTAGGTACGACGTGACAAGTTGATGCAAACTAGTATTCAAGATGGGCTGACGTGGAATTCACAGACAAAAGACCTGATATCAGACTAGAAGGGACGGCTTTGACACAGAGGACCTTTTACCCGCATCAGGCAGAAACAGACACCACAGAGGGTGGGTCAGCAACACGACAGACAGTTGAGCTGGCAGAACTTCACTATTGACCGCTGAGACACGTACAGAACTCGGTAACACAGTCCTTTACCTCCAGTATTTTCCAGTTATATTGTAACTTCACGTTAACCTTAAGCGACCCGTCTGTGATTCTCTCTCCCCTGCCATCATCTTCAGAGCCTCCAGCCACTGCTAGCAGGTCTGACCATCCAGGTGCCTCCAGAACCTTCCAGAACCTCTGTTGCCTTCCATTACCTCCAGAGTCTCCACGACCTGCCAAAAGTCAACATTAGTTCTCTTCTATTATCTCCAGACCCTTCAATGAACCTCTGTAGCACTTCTATTACCTACCAGAAGGGTTGCCCTACAACAGAAGGATTGTGGACTGTAATTAACACGAGAGCACCTTCCAGAACCTCTGTAGCCTTCCATTACCTCCAGAGCACTGAAGACCCTCCCAGAACTTATGTACGACACTGATTTGTTTCCACTCTGATGCAGAAGCTATGTAGCCTTCCATTACCTCCAGAATCTGTCCAGATACCACTATCCCATACTTGTACCTCCAAACCCTTCCAGAACCTCTGTAGCCTTCCATTACCTCCAGACCCTTCCAGAACCTCTGGCAGATCAACCTTCCATTACCTCCAGAGACCTTCCATTACCTCCAGACCCTTCCAGAACCTCTGTAGCCTTCCATTACCTCCAGAACCTTCCAGAACCTCTGTAGCCTTCCATTACCTCCAGACCCTTCCAGAACCTCTGTAGCCTTCCATTACCTCCAGACCCTTCCAGAACCTCTGTAGCCTTCCATTACCTCCAGACCCTTCCAGAACCTCTGTAGCCTTTCATTATCTCCAGACCCTTCCAGAACCTCTGTAGCCTTCCATTACCTCCAGACCCTTCCAGAACCTCTGTAGCCTTCCATTACCTCCAGAGCCTCCAGAACCTTCCAGAACCTCTGTAGTCTTCCATTACCTCCAGACCCTTCCAGAACCTCTATCGCCTTCCATTACCTCCAGACCCTTCCAGAACCTCTGTAGCCTTCCATTACCTCCAGACCCTTCCAGAACCTCTGTAGCCTTCCATTACCTCCAGACCCTTCCAGAACCTCTGTAGCCTTCCATTACCTCCAGAACCTTCCATTACCTCCAGAACCTTCCAGAACCTCTGTAGCCTTCCATTACCTCCAGACCCTTCCAGAACCTCTGTAGCCTTCCATTACCTCCAGACCCTTCCAGAACCTCTGTAGCCTTCCATTAGCTCCAGACCCTTCCAGAACCTCTGTCCTCCATTACCTCCAGACCCTTCCAGAACCTCCGTAGCCTTTCATTATCTCCAGACCCTTCCAGAACCTCTGCAGCCTTCCATTACCTCCAGACCCTTCCAGAACCTCCGTAGCCTTCCATTACCTCCAGAGCCTCCAGAACCTTCCAGAACCTCTGTAGCCTTCCATTACCTCCAGACCCTTCCAGAACCTCTATCGCCTTCCATTACCTCCAGACCCTTCCAGAACCTCTGTAGCCTTCCATTACCTCCAGACCCTTCCAGAACCTCTGTAGCCTTCCATTACCTCCAGAACCCTTCCAAACCTCTGAGCCTTCCATTACCTCCAAACCTACCTTCCATTACCTCCAACCCTCCAAACCTCTTACCTTCCATTACCTCCAGACCCTTCCAGAACCTCTGTAGCCTTCCATTACCTCCAGACCCTTCCAGAACCTCTGTAGCCTTCCATTACCTCCAGACCCTTCCAGAACCTCTGTAGCCTTCCATTACCTCCAGACCCTTCCAGAACCTCTGTAGCCTTCCATTACCTCCAGACCCTTCCAGAACCTCTGTAGCCTTTCATTATCTCCAGACCCTTCCAGAACCTCTGTAGCCTTCCATTACCTCCAGACCCTTCCAGAACCTCCGTAGCCTTCCATTACCTCCAGAGCCTCCAGAACCTTCCAGAACCTCTGTAGTCTTCCATTACCTCCAGACCCTTCCAAAACCTCTATCGCCTTCCATTACCTCCAGACCCTTCCAGAACCTCTGTAGCCTTCCATTACCTCCAGACCCTTCCAGAACCTCTGTAGCCTTCCATTACCTCCAGACCCTTCCAGAACCTCTGTAGCCTTCCATTACCTCCAGAACCTTCCAGAACCTCTGTAGCCTTCCATTACCTCCAGACCCTTCCAGAACCTCCAGAGCCTCCAGAGCCTTCCAGAGCCTTCCAGAACCTCCAGAGCCTCCAGACCCTTCCAGAGCCTCTATAGCCTTCCATTACCTCCAGACCCTTCCAGAACCTCTGTAGCCTTCAACTACCTCCAGAACCTTCCAGACCCTTCCAGAACCTCTGTAGCCTTCAAATACCTCCAGACCCTTCCAGAACCTCTGTAGCCTTCAATTACCTCCAGACCCTTCCAGAGCCTTCTAGAACCTCCAGAGCCTCCAGACCCTTCCAGAACCTCTATAGCCTTCCATTACCTCCAGACCCTTCCAGAACCTCTGTAGCCTTCAATTACCTCCAGAACCTTCCAGACCCTTCCAGAACCTCTGTAGCCTTCAATTACCTCCAGACCCTTCCAGAACCTCTGTAGCCTTCCATTACCTCCAGAGCCTCCAGAACCTTCCAGAACATCTATCGCCTTCCATTACCTCCAGAGCCTTCCAGAACCTCCAGAATCTCCTGAGCCTCCAGAGCCTTCCAGAGCCTTCCAGAACCTCCAGAGCCTCCAGACCCTTCCAGAGCCTCTATAGCCTTCCATTACCTCCAGACCCTTCCAGAACCTCTGTAGCCTTCAATTACCTCCAGAACCTTCCAGACCCTTCCAGAACCTCTGTAGCCTTCAATTACCTCCAGACCCTTCCAGAGCCTTCTAGAACCTCCAGAGCCTCCAGACCCTTCCAGAGCCTTCTAGAACCTCCAGAGCCTCCAGACCCTTCCAGAACCTCTATAGCCTTCCATTACCTCCAGACCCTTCCAGAACCTCTGTAGCCTTCAATTACCTCCAGAACCTTCCAGACCCTTCCAGAACCTCTGTAGCCTTCAATTACCTCCAGACCCTTCCAGAACCTCTGTAGCCTTCCATTACCTCCAGAGCCTCCAGAACCTTCCAGAACATCTATCGCCTTCCATTACCTCCAGAGCCTTCCAGAACCTCCAGAGCCTCCAGAGCCTTCCAGAGCCTTCCAGAACCTCCAGAGCCTCCAGACCCTTCCAGAGCCTCTATAGCCTTCCATTACCTCCAGACCCTTCCAGAACCTCTGTAGCCTTCAATTACCTCCAGAACCTTCCAGACCCTTCCAGAACCTCTGTAGCCTTCAATTACCTCCAGACCCTTCCAGAACCTCTGTGGCCTTCAATTACCTCCAGACCCTTCCAGAGCCTTCTAGAACCTCCAGAGCCTCCAGACCCTTCCAGAACCTCTATAGCCTTCCATTACCTCCAGACCCTTCCAGAACCTCTGTAGCCTTCAATTACCTCCAGAACCTTCCAGACCCTTCCAGAACCTCTGTAGCCTTCAATTACCTCCAGACCCTTCCAGAACCTCTGTAGCCTTCCATTACCTCCAGAGCCTCCAGAACCTTCCAGAACATCTATAGCCTTCCATTACCTCCAGAGCCTTCCAGAACCTCCAGGACCTCCAGAGCCTCCAGAGCCTTCCAGAACCTCCAGAGCCTCCAGACCCTTCCAGAGCCTCTATAGCCTTCCATTACCTCCAGACCCTTCCAGAACCTCTGTAGCCTTCAATTACCTCCAGAACCTTCCAGACCCTTCCAGAACCTCTGTAGCCTTCAATTACCTCCAGACCCTTCCAGAACCTCTATAGCCTTCAATTACCTCCAGAGCCTTCTAGAACCTCCAGAGCCTCCAGACCCTTCCAGAGCCTTCTAGAACCTCCAGAGCCTCCAGACCCTTCCAGAACCTCTATAGCCTTCCATTACCTCCAGACCCTTCCAGAACCTCTGTAGCCTTCAATTACCTCCAGAACCTTCCAGACCCTTCCAGAACCTCTGTAGCCTTCAATTACCTCCAGACCCTTCCAGAACCTCTGTAGCCTTCCATTACCTCCAGAGCCTCCAGAACCTTCCAGAACATCTATCGCCTTCCATTACCTCCAGAGCCTTCCAGAACCTCCAGAACCTCCAGAGCCTCCAGAGCCTTCCAGAGCCTTCCAGAACCTCCAGAGCCTCCAGACCCTTCCAGAGCCTCTATAGCCTTCCATTACCTCCAGACCCTTCCAGAACCTCTGTAGCCTTCAATTACCTCCAGAACCTTCCAGACCCTTCCAGAACCTCTGTAGCCTTCAATTACCTCCAGACCCTTCCAGAGCCTTCTAGAACCTCCAGAGCCTCCAGACCCTTCCAGAACCTCTATAGCCTTCCATTACCTCCAGACCCTTCCAGAACCTCTGTAGCCTTCAATTACCTCCAGAACCTTCCAGACCCTTCCAGAACCTCTGTAGCCTTCAATTACCTCCAGACCCTTCCAGAACCTCTGTAGCCTTCAATTACCTCTAGACCCTTCCAGAGCCTTCTAGAACCTCCAGAGCCTCCAGACCCTTCCAGAACCTCTATAGCCTTCCATTACCTCCAGACCCTTCCTTCTGGCTCATTTTAACTTGTGTGTACTGACGTTTGTCTGTTTCTCATTCTTCTTGCTTCTGGGTTATATCTGGTTTGCTATGAACTAGCGGGAATGAAAACTGATCTTTAAAGTAATGCTTCAAACTTCATTTGCACTATAGAAGAGGCCAGCTTCGGACTTCTGCTGCTTCTCTCGCCAAACCTTTTTCATGCACTCAAGCTCTTGGTCTTTCGTTTACTTTAACTTTAGTTGTGATTGTTTTGTTTTTTTTCTAAGTCACAATTTTAGTGTTTGTGTTTTCGTGTTTGGATGAGCCGAGGTAAACATAAACTGCCCTTTAAGCGCTATGAAAACAAACCAAATCAGCTGTTTTCTGTCTGGCTCCAACATTTCTCTGTGGCATCTCAGTATCAGGCAACGAAGGCAGTAAAAGCATCTCTAACGTCACATTCAGCAGCAAACGTCGTTTACACACCAGGAGACGAACAAACTGAGGCGACCCGTTAATTTCCCCCACAGAGCACTGTAAGCACTTCTGTCCGGCCTGAGAAAAGCCGCCGCGCTCCTCTGCTTACGCCACTACCTGTTACAGAGGATTACTATGCAAATTGTTGCCTTAATCTTCAGAGTAAAAGCAGCTTTCTTGAGCTAAGTGAGTACAGGCTTCAGCCGAAGCGTGAGGACAGCTGTCATAAATATGCAAAGCTCAGGCGTCCTGCCGTTCGCACGCATAACTGCATCCATGTGGACTGGGGGCTCCATTTATTAGAAACTTCCACCATCATCTCTGTTTGCAGCCTGACTTCCCCAATCATGACGGATGTCTCTGTTGCTTTTGTCTCATTATCATTCTCTGTGCGGAGCAGCTCCTCTGGAGACCAATGAATGTAAATCCATTTCTATAGATTATCCATTCTTTATTTCCTTCACGTGCTCTCCAGCTTTAGAATCGGATCAAGAGGCAAAACCCAGCATGGCTCACTCTTCCACAGTTTATTCGGTTAAATATCTGACGCTCAAGTTGCATTTGAATGCTCCCTATAAGCCCTCCTTACGATGAAGTCAGTGTTTAAAACCTCCAAAGTATTAGCAAATTCATGCTGAGACCTGAACAATATCCATTTTTCTTGGCTTAAATCTCATTACGGCAAATACTGCGCGTTATTAATCCGCTGCCGAGTTGCTGCTAAAAGGTGCCTCCTGCAGTCCGGTCAACTTTGGGTGACAGAAGTTCAGACCTGAGCGAAGTCGGAAAGAATCCGGCTGGAGAGGAAGGTAAACTCTGATCTGCTGAAGGTACGAAGGAAATGTCTGATCATGTAAATCTAAAGAAGTCATTCCTCATGTTTGTGTTAATCAAATCAAACTTCATTGATTAAGCTTTTTCTTTTCCTGCCAAAGGCAACACAAAGTGCTTCACATGACAATAAAAATGCATATTAAGATAAAGACAAGTCTTTATGCTCTCAAGCAATTAACACAGCACACGTACAGCTGTGTGAAAAAGTGTTTCCTCCTTCCTAATTTCTTATTTTTGCATGTAAGTCACACTTAAATGTTTCAGATCATCAAACTGATTTAATATTAGACAAAGATAATACCAGTAAACAGAAAATGCAATTTTTGAATGAAGATTTTTATTACTGGGGGGAGATCCACCCCCCTTTTAAAACATAAAGTAACTGTGGTTTATCATCTTTGGAAAGCTGAGTTCAGTTTCTCTATCCACATCAGGCCTGATTACTGCCACACCTGTTCTCCATCAGAAATCACTTAAAAATAGGACCTGCCTGACAACGTGAAGTAGACCAAAAGATCCTTTAAAGCTAGACATCCCCCCAGGGGCCGAGGCTGGCCCCTCTGTGGTGAACGCCGGTCGCCGGGCCGTGGGGGCGGCCATGCCTGCCCCCTTCTGCCCTGGGGGGATCCCGGGAGGCAGGGGTACCTAATGCCGGTAACGGCTCTTCTTCCAGGGGGGGAATTCATACCCCCCTGGTCTCCTTTCCCAAGACCTCTCCCCCCCCCTGCTCTACCTCACACACACACACGTAGGGTTTTGGGGAGGGTGCGTGTCAAGCGGGCGTGGTGAGGGAGGGCACCAAAGTGCCTTTGCTTGCCACGTCTAGAGACAGCCTGCTCCCCAGTTTTAACCACACTTACAGTGTGTTCAGACCAAGCGCGATTTGGGCGTCAAGGGCGTCAGGTTTACATGCAAAGTCAATGGCCGACGCGCGTCAAGGAGCGTCGGCCTTTCTTGCGGCGCGTTTCGCGCGTCGGGCGCGGCACGTCTAGGGCGTTAGCGCGTCGAGTTTTGAGATGTTCAGCGTTTGCGCGTCAAGGGCGTCAGACGCCGGAGTTGGAAAATCTGAACTTTGGCGTCTTGACGCGGGGGCGTCGACCAATCAGAGCGAGTCATGACACAGACACTTTTTCTGACAGGAGAGGAAACACGCAGAAAAACCAGGGGAATCTCCTCTCTATCTGAACACAGAGGAGGATAAACTGTGATCTGTGTCCGGTCCCGGTTTCTGAACGGTGGTTTGATGACCTGCTGTCCTGATGGGATGTACTGGGCTGATAATGCTGCCCCGCATCGGGACAGCGGGACGTTAAACGGGGCCGGATCAGACGGCTGAAAGTGCCGCTCGCCAGCAGCTCCTGAAGTAAATGATGAAACTCATCACAGTCAGAACACCTGGAATCATTTTGTGAACCGGACTCAGAGCAGAGATGTCCGACGACGACGTTCCCTGCTTTATTTATCACATTAAGCCGAGCCGCTCTCTCTCCTGCACCTGCCATGGTGCAGAGAGACGGTAAAAGGAAAAAGAGAAAGGCGAGGCTCCTCCCACAGCGCGGCGAGCGCGGCTTGACTGGACATCTCTCGCCGCTCGTCAGAGCGTCAAGACGCCGGGAAACAGGCGTCGAACTTTTAATGACACGGCGTCCAACTTTGGGCGTCGAGCGCGTTTTTGACGCCCAAATCGCGCTTGGTCTGAACACACTGTTAGACACCTAAACACAGAAAATAACAACAGCTCACAACCACTTCTGAGGGGCGGGCCATATAGTGTGTGGAAGGAGGGAGGGGCCGGTTGGGGGGTCATGCCCCCTACGCGACCCCACTCCCGGCATGACTTGGCACTGCCCCTCAGTTTTAACTGCAAACAACACACATCTTACACACACAGTCATGAGCGGGGGGGGGGGGGGGGGGCAGGGTCCTTTCATACCCCGGTCTCCCGGGCGCTACTGGGAGGGGGGGACAGTGGCTGCTTCACGCGCCAGTGGTTAAGGCTGGCTGCATTGCGGGGTATCTGCTGGCCTGAGGGATGCCTGGCCTACTGCGTCCGGGGGTGGTGGGGGGGAACGTGTTGAGGGCTTGGAGCTCACGGCTCCTTCCCCGGCCCGAGCTACCACTCAGGAGGCACGAGGGCATGGGCAAGAGAGAGGTGGGTATGTGAGAATAATGAATGAGAGTGTGAAAGAGGAAATGTGGGAGGGAGGAGCTTGGGCTGGAAGAGGGAGGAGATGTGGGTAAGTGGTTGGAGGAAAGGGGGATGGAGGAAGGAGTGGCATGCTCGTGAGTGTCTAGTAGGGATGGTCATGAGGGGCTGAAGGAAGGAAGGGCGGGAGTGTGATAGGTCAGAGGGATGGGCGGGGCTGGACATGTAGGGGGACTGTATGGGGTATTGGGGGTATAGGGAGGTGGGGGTGTGTGTGGGGGGAGGGAGGGGTTGGTGCAGTTATGTGGGGGGTTGCATGTGTGTGTGAGAGGGTATGAGGAGGTGGGGGTAGGTGGGACGGTAGAGGGAGGAGAGGTTGGGGGGAGGGAGAAGGAGTGTGGGTATGTAAGGTCGGAGCGGAGGGGTGGGTGTAGTGTGTGTGTGTGGGGGTACAGGAGGTGTTGGGTAGGGCTGGGCGGTGTGGGCGGAGGTTCGTATCTCGGTGTTCGTGCCGGGCATCTCTGTGTCGGTGTGGTGCGGTGTGGCTGCGGGTTGGTTGGGGGCCGGGCGCTTTGGTGGGGGGTGCGGTTTTGTTTGTGGCTTCCGGGGCTTTGTATGCGGGGCGGGCGCGGGGGGGATCTGTATCTTTTGTGTGGTTGCTCTAGCGGTGTTGATGTCTTGGGTGCCCGTGTCTCGATGTGGATGCGGTGACGGTATATCTTTCAGCCCTAGTGTTGGGGTAGGTGTGTGGGGAGTGTGTGTGTGAGCGTGGTGGCGGGGTAGGGGGTGGTAGAGGTGGTGGCGCCCTGGTGTCAGGTGTGTGGGGCAGGGACGTTGGGGTGGGGGGCTGGCCTGCCCTGGGGGGGCTTGTCTGGGGGTCCGGTCCTCCTGGGTTTCAGTTGGGCGGCCCGGGTCCGGGGGGGGGATGGCTGCTCCTGGGCGCTTGGGCCCTGGGCCCGGCGCTGTCTCCGCTCCGGGGGCGCGCCCGGTGGGGTCAGCAGCTGCTGGTCTTGGTCCGCTGGGGCCTGGGCCCCCAGACCGCGGGGGGCTCCGGCTGGGGCCGCCTTTTGCCGCCCTTCGGGGGATGCATGTCCGCTCTTTGGGGGGGGGGGGGGGAGCTGGGATCTGGGCCTCTGGGTGGCTGCTGGGGGCCTGGGTCGTGAGCCTTGCGGGCTTCCTCCTCCTTGCAGAGACGAGGCTGCATCTGCATGACTGTATCACCACGGAGCACCCTTTATTATGCATGTTGACACTGTGACACTGCTTTCCATTGCGCTGACTAGGTTGTACCTCTTCTCTGCGTAGTTCTGTGTGTGTTTGTATGATCTGAGGATATTTAAGCCACCTGCAGGTCCTCCTGTAGGGGATTGCTTGTTTTGTTTTCCAACAGAGACCTTGGTTGTTTAGGGATCGCTGTACAGATGTACCAGTGAACTGTGTAAGTGGATTCATGTTTTCTCTCCTCTCTCTCCTCTTCCTTACTCCTTTCTCTCTGTTTCACTTTCTATCATTACCTCTGTTAACTTTCATTTCTCCCTTGTCAGGCCCAGCAGTATGAAATGGAATGGTGTAATAGACAAATGTTTAAATAAAGAAATAAAATGAATAAACATGATATCAAGTGGAGCCTTATGTTCATAAAGGTCCGCTTGGTAAAGCAAAACTGTTCAACAGAATAAAGCAATCAGATTTCCATTCTGCTTGCTTCGATGCTGGACAGGACAAGTAAAAATGAAAAAAAAAAAAAAAAGCTAGACATCATGCTGCCATCCAAAGAAATTCAGGAACAAATGAGAAACAAAGTCATTGAGATCTATCAGTCTGGAAAAGGTTCCAAAGCCATTTCTAAAGCTTTGGGACTCCAGAGAACCACAGTGAGAACCATTATCCACAAATGGTGAAAACATGGAACAGTGGTGAACCTTCCCAGGAGGGGCCGGCCGACCAAAATGACCCCAAGAGCACAGCGACGACTCATCCAAGAGGTCACAAAAGACCCCAGAACAGCATCCAAGAACTGCAGGCCTCACTTGCCTCAATGAAGGTCAGTGTTCATGACTCCACCATCAGAAAGAGACTGGGGGGCAAAAATGGCTGCATGGCAGAGTTCCAAGACCAAAACCACTGCTGAGCAAAAAGAACATAAAGGCTCGTCTCAGTTTAGCCAGAAAGCATCTTGATGATCCCCAAGACTTTTGGGAAAATATTGCGTCCTTTACTCTGTGTCCTACTCTGCGTCCTACTCTGTGTCCTTGACTCTGCGTCCTCCTCTGCGTCCTACTCTGCGTCCTTCTCTGCGTCCTCCTCTGCGTCCTCCTCTGCGTTCTACTCTGCGTCCTTCTCTGTGTCCTCCTCTGCGTCCTCCTCTGCGTCCTACTCTGTGTCCTTCTCTGCGTCCTCCTCTGCGTCCTTCTCTGCATCCTTCTCTGCGTCCTCCTCTGCGTCCTCTGCTGTAATCTTGTTCAGATCATTGCTGTTTCTTCTTCCTCATCTTTGATATTCTGTCTCTGCTTTGATGTGTCGGAGGTTTTGATCCTGATTTCCCTCCAGAAATCATGAAAGTTTCATTTTCCACCTTTTCAGCTTTACGCCGTGTTCCTACAAACTCCGGAGCCGATCCGACTGATGTGCTGGGAAATCTATACCGTGTGGAGCAGAGTGGAGCTCGGCCAGGCAGACAGAGAACTTCCAGCACATGAACACGTCACCGCGCTCTTTTCACACTGAACTGTTTGAGCCTTTCACACATCAGAAAGTAAAAGAGAACGACCATGTTTCCTCTGGTGTCATTGTTTCTCTCCAGCCTCTTACATTTTACTCTCTCCCTCCCTCTCAGTTCGCTCTCCCTCGTCAGAACTCATTCTCTTCACTTGCTTCTCTTTTTTCTGTTATTTCTCTCTCTCTCTCTCTGCGTTTGCTCTGCTTACATCCAGACACCAGAAACCATCAGACAGTCATTTACCAGCATATCTCTGATTTATTGTGAAGTTTTCATGCTAGCGTCTAATCCCTCCCAGCTGGTTCCTGAGTAAACAGAACACCACCCTGGTGTCCTCAACTTTGAGCGAGTTTATCTGCTCCTCTGAAACATAAAAGTGCAGTCTGATGTCCGCTTGTCTGGAAGTTTAAAGCCTCCAGCAGCTCCGCTTCACTTCTGCACATTAACTTTCTGATGATATTGACCAGATTGCTGGATTCTGTGCCATCGTTCTGTGCCGGGCACGAGAGGACACAGACAGCGAAACGCAGCACTGGTCTTTCATTCAAACTAAGCTTTGATTGTTCTTTATTTTACTCAAACTTTTCTGATCGCATAAGTGAGACGGTCCAGCTCAGCTGAAGCTGATGAGAAACCAAGAATACAGACTAGCTAACGTCTTCATGGTGAGGCTGCTGTTTCTGCCTCCTGTCTGAGACGACAAACCCAAAATACACCCCCCTTTCCGCTGTGTCGGAATAATACCCAGATGTCGGGACCTGTCTGCCATTTTTTGGAGTCAAAACATCTAAACCATAGACTGTATATAATAATTACTGGACGTAGCTTCCGGTCTCTTCTGAATAGAGAAATGTGAAGCCAGTTGGGCGTGTCTTACCGTCGCCATCTTGCCGTGTCACGTACGTCGTCACTCCAGGAAAATCCTAAAATGGGCACAGCGCGGCCGCGGGGCAAATGATTGACAGCTGACGTACTGTGGGCTCATCGCTAACTGAGCTAACATGAAACTAAGAGAGCCACTAACAAAGATAAGGCTCCTAAAGCGGCATGGTTAAGGTAGGACATGCTTAGACTTGCAATTCGCTGACTAAACACCGCCGTTGTGCGACTCTCGTAACAAACTGAGACCTTATTAAGAGCAAAGAAGGAGCTAACTAGGAGCCTCCAGGTCGGCATGGGAGCTCCCGGTCTTGTCAGTAAGGACACGCCCTTAATTATGTGTAATTTGAAGAATAAAAATAACATCTAAACGAATGGGTCTATAAAAAAATTCACCCCCTCACAGTTGACATGAAGGTAAACTTGACCTAATAAACCTAAAATGATTTTTTGAACCAGGCTGTAAACCTGTTTATTTCTGCTGTGAAGTTGGCGTTTTTAACATGGGAGTCTATGGGGATTTGCTCGCTCTTGGAGCCAGCCCCTAGTGGATGAAGGGAGGATTACACTATTTACAACAAGGGAAGGAGCTTCACTGTTCTGAGGCGGAGTTTGCCCCTTGATCTAAACAAACGTAGCATGTAACAATAAAGATGTAAAGTTTGCCAGAAACATCACTTATAAAAAAAAAAAAGACAAAAAAAAAAAAGTAAAGACAGTTTGGATGCTGCATCTCAGGCAAGGTATGACCAAAAACTTGTTCTTATCGGTGGCAGAGATCCATACGATGACGACTTTGCCCCGAGTATTCAGTTTGGTCTCAGACTGGTGTAGTATTCAGTTTGGTGTCAGACTGGTGTAGTATTCAGTTTGGTCTCAGACTGGTGTAGTGTTCAGTTTGGTCTCAGACCGGTGTAGTATTCAGTTTGGTCTCAGACCGGTGTAGTATTCAGTTTGGTCTCAGACTGGTGTAGTATTCAGTTTGGTCTCAGACTGGTGTAGTACTCAGTTTGGTCTCAGACTGGTGTAGTATTCAGTTTGGTCTCAGACCGGTGTAGTATTCAGTTTGGTCTCAGACCGGTGTAGTATTCAGTTTGGTCTCAGACCGGTGTAGTATTCAGTTTGGTCTCAGACTGGTGTAGTATTCAGTTTGGTCTCAGACTGGTGTAGTATTCAGTTTGGTCTCAGGCTGGTGTAGCATTCAGTTTGGTCTCAGACTGGTGTAGTTTTCAGTTTGGTTTCAGACCGGTGTAGTATTCAGTTTGGTCTCAGACTGGTGTAGTATTTAGTTTGGTCTCAGACCGGTGTAGTATTCAGTTTGGTCTCAGACTGGTGTAGTATTCAGTTTGGTCTCAGACCGGTGTAGTATTCAGTTTGGTCTCAGACTGGTGTAGTATTCAGTTTGGTCTCAGACCGGTGGAGTGTTCAGCTTGGTCTCAGACTGGTGGAGTGTTCAGTTTGGTCTCAGACCGGTGTAGTATTCAGTTTGGTCTCAGACCGGTGTAGTATTCAGTTTGGTCTCAGACTGGTGTAGTATTCAGTCTGGTCTCAGACTGGTGTAATGTTCAGCTTGGTCTCAGACTGGTGGAGTGTTCAGTTTGGTCTCAGATCGGTGTAGTATTCAGTTTGGTCTCAGACTGGTGTAGTACTCAGTTTGGTCTCAGACTGGTGTAGTACTCAGTTTGGTCTCAGACTGGTGTAGTACTCAGTTTGGTCTCAGACTGGTGTAGTGTTCAGTTTGGTCTCAGACTGGTGTAGTATTCAGTTTGGTCTCACACCGGTGTAGTATTCAGTTTGGTCTCAGACTGGTGTAGTTTTCAGTTTGGTTTCAGACCGGTGTAGTATTCAGTTATGTCTCAGACTGGTGTAGTATTCAGTTTGGTCTCAGACCGGTGTAGTATCCAGTTTGGTCTCAGACTGGTGTAGTATTCAGTTTGGTTTCAGACGGGTGTAGTATTCAGTTTGGTCTCAGACCGGTGTAGTATTCAGTTTGGTCTAAGACCGGTGTAGTACTCAGTTTGGTTTCAGACTGGTGTAGTATTCAGTTTGGTCTCAGACTGGTGTAGTATTCAGTTGGGTCTCAGGCCGGTGTAGTATTCAGTTTGGTTTCAGACGGGTGTAGTACTCAGTTTGGTCTCAGACCGGTGCAGTGTTCAGTTTGGTCTCAGACTGGTGTAGTACTCAGTTTGGTTTCAGACTGGTGTTGTACTCAGTTTGGTCTCAGACTGGTGTGGTATTCAGTTTGGTTTCAGACCGGTGTAGTATTCAGTTTGGTCTCAGACCGGTGTAGTATTCAGTTTGGTCTCAGACTGGTGTAGTACTCAGTTTGGTTTCAGACTGGTGTAGTATTCAGTTTGGTCTCAGACTGGTGTAGTATTCAGTTTGGTTTCAAACGGGTGTAGTATTCAGTTTGGTCTCAGACCGGTGTAGTGTTCAGTTTGGTCTCAGACTGGTGTAGCGTTCAGTTTGATCTCAGACCAGTGTAGTATTCAGTTTGGTCTCAGACTGGTGTAGTATTCAGTTTGGTCTCAGACTGGTGTAGTATTCAGTTTGGTCTCAGGCCGGTGTAGCATTCAGTTTGGTTTCAGACGGGTGTAGTATTCAGTTTGGTCTCAGACCGGTGTAGTGTTCAGTTTGGTCTCAGACTGGTGTAGCGTTCAGTTTGATCTCAGACCGGTGTAGTATTCAGTTTGGTCTCAGGCCGGTGTAGCATTCAGTTTGGTTTCAGACGGGTGTAGTATTCAGTTTGGTCTCAGGCCGGTGTAGTGTTCAGTTTGGTCTCAGACTGGTGTAGCGTTCAGTTTGATCTCAGACCGGTGTAGTATTCAGTTTGGTCTCAGACTGGTGTAGTATTCAGTTTGGTCTCAGACTGGTGTAGTATTCAGTTTGGTCTCAGGCCGGTGTAGCATTCAGTTTGGTTTCAGACGGGTGTAGTATTCAGTTTGGTCTCTGGCCGGTGTAGCATTCAGTTTGGTTTCAGACTGGTGTAGTATTCAGTTTGGTCTCAGACTGGTGTAGTATTCAGTTTGGTCTCACACCGGTGTAGTATTCAGTTTGATCTCAGACTGGTGTAGTTTTCAGTTTGGTCTCAGACTGGTGTAGTTTTCAGTTTGGTTTCAGACCGGTGTAGTATTCAGTTATGTCTCAGACAGGTGTAGTATTCAGTTTGGTCTCAGACCGGTGTAGTATCCAGTTTGATCTCAGACTGGTGTAGTATTCAGTTTGGTTTCAGACGGGTGTAGTATTCAGTTTGGTCTCAGACCGGTGTAGTATTCAGTTTGGTCTAAGACCGGTGTAGTACTCAGTTTGGTCTCAGACTGGTGTCGTATTCAGTTTGGTCTCAGACTGGTGTAGTATTCAGTTGGGTCTCAGGCTGGTGTAGTATTCAGTTTGGTCTCAGACCGGTGTAGTACTCAGTTTGGTCTCAGACCAGTGCAGTGTTCAGTTTGGTCTCAGACTGGTGTAGTACTCAGTTTGGTTTCAGACTGGTGTTGTACTCAGTTTGGTCTCAGACTGGTGTGGTATTCAGTTTGGTTTCAGACCGGTGTAGTATTCAGTTTGGTCTCAGACCGGTGTAGTATTCAGTTTGGTCTCAGACTGGTGTAGTACTCAGTTTGGTTTCAGACTGGTGTAGTATTCAGTTTGGTCTCAGACTGGTGTAGTATTCAGTTTGGTTTCAAAGGGGTGTAGTATTCAGTTTGGTCTCAGACCGGTGTAGTGTTCAGTTTGGTCTCAGACTGGTGTAGCGTTCAGTTTGATCTCAGACCGGTGTAGTATTCAGTTTGGTCTCAGACTGGTGTAGTATTCAGTTTGGTCTCAGACTGGTGTAGTATTCAGTTTGGTCTCAGGCCGGTGTAGCATTCAGTTTGGTTTCAGACGGGTGTAGTATTCAGTTTGGTCTCAGACCGGTGTAGTGTTCAGTTTGGTCTCAGACTGGTGTAGCGTTCAGTTTGATCTCAGACCGGTGTAGTATTCAGTTTGATCTCAGACTGGTGTAGTATTCAGTTTGGTCTCAGACTGGTGTAGTATTCAGTTTGGTCTCAGGCCGGTGTAGCATTCAGTTTGGTTTCAGACGGGTGTTGTATTCAGTTTGGTCTCAGGCCGGTGTAGCATTCAGTTTGGTTTCAGACGGGTGTAGTATTCAGTTTGGTCTCAGACCGGTGTAGTACTCAGTTTGGTTTCAGACTGGTGTAGTACTCAGTTTGGTTTCAGACTGGTGTAGTACTCAGTTTGGTCTCAGACTGGTGTCGTATTCAGTTTGGTTTCAGACGGGTGTAGTATTCAGTTTGGTCTCAGACCGGTGTAGTATTCAGTTTGGTCTCAGACCGGTGTAGTACTCAGTTTGGTTTCAGACTGGTGTAGTATTCAGTTTGGTCTCAGACCGGTGTAGTATTCAGTTTGGTCTCAGACTGGTGTAGTATTCAGTTTGGTCTGGTTTGCTACAAGCTTTAACCCGGCGTGGCATGGATGCCAGCAGCATTTATATATATATATATATGTATATATATATATATATATGTGTGTGTGTGTGTGAGAGAGTGTGTAAAGTATATGTGCATGCACACACACAAACTTTTGTCATGGATATTTATATCATATACTTTCAACCATTCACCTATGTTAAACATATTATACAACGCATCAAAAATTACTACCTATACATAGATATATACCCACATAGATATAAAGAATACCAGATTTCATGTAGGACAGATGTGACAAAAACAACAAAGAATAAAGAATGTTTAGTGATTTATGATCCAGCTTGTAACAAATTTTCCTAAAGATATAGTTAAAGATAAAGTTTTATGGTGTACATGTGGTTTCCAGAAATACACCAAGATATTTAATTTCATGAACTTTCTCTACTTGTGTATTGCCCAAAATCAGCTCTACATGTGATTCTGTGTATTTACTTCCAGAGTATTTATTATTTTTTTATTTATTTATATAACCACAGTTTTAGTTTGTTTATTTCTCTTGAAATCTTCTCAATGTTTGTGGAAGATTAAAAAATGTCCATGAAAACTGTTGCTGTGGAGGAAAAGCAAAGAAACAAAAACCTTTAGTGTCTCTGCTGTGTGACCTTGAATTTACTCCAAATCTGGCCAACAACAGAGTCAGCAAGGACCGAAAGAGATCACGTCCAATTAAAATGATATGAACTGATGTTCTACAGCAAATTATTTCATTAAACGCTCATTTAAAATTTAACTTGTTCATGTTACATTTGCATAAAGAGCTGAAAACCGACTGATGTTAGAGGCATGTATCAACACCCCTTCCAGTGTTTTTACTGTCTATCAGTCTGACATCACACAAGTAGTAAAGGATCAGATGTATATCACGCTTTTCAAGGCACTCAAAGCTTCACAGAGGGTCCATTAGCCTCATTCATACATGGCGATGGTAAACTACGTATGTAGCCACATTCATACGTGGTGATGGTAAGCTACGTATGTAGCCTCATTCATATGTGGTAACGGTAAGCTACGTATGTAGCCACAGCTTGCCTGCGACAGACTGATGGAAGCGTGGCAGCCACTTCAAACCTACGAACCCTTCGACCACCACCGGAACACATGCATTCATACAAGGCAAGGAGGGTTAAGTGCCCCAGGACACAACAACAGATGGCTGGGGGATCGGGATTCGACCCTTCTATCATTGACCGACCTGCTCTACCATCTCAGCCACTGCTGTCCCTCTTTTCAAACTTGAGGTTTTTCTTTTTTCTCCCCCAGGAGATTAATGCTCACATGACATTGTTTCAGAAATAAACCAGGTACCTCCATGTGTCTCACGCTGCAGTGGAAAACTGGTATTCTTGAGATTTCTATGAGGTATACCAGGAGTCCTGCAGGTTTTCCATGTTTCCCTCCTCCCTCACACTTCAATGACTCGTTAAGTCAAGTTAACAAAACTTCATAGGCTGTCTGCGTCATTTAGCTTAAGCAGGGTTCCCACTCTTTCCTAGAAGTTGTTTTCCAGGACTTTTCCAGGACATTTTCAGGACTTTTCCAGCTGCTACAGTACAAGTCAAGTTATCACAACATAGACTAAATAACTTCCACCACAAGCTTTTGGAGACATGTTCTACAATTGGAGGTTATGTTTTTTCAGCAACGAACTAAAGATGAAGAAATACGTAGCACCAACGAGGCCTCACCAATTCGGCCAAAAAGCGCAGATGAAGCTGCACCAAAAATGTCGTGGCAACATAGCAGTGATGAAACGGCAACAAAGCTGCAATGAAATGGTGACAAAAACTGTGATGAAGCGGTGATGTAGCTGTGATGTAGGGGCGACGAAGCTGCGATGAAAAGGGGGTGAAACCGCAACATAGCGGTGATGTAGCGGCGACGAAGCTGCGATGAAAAGGGGGTGAAACTGCAGCGTAGCGGTGATGTAACGGCGACGAAGCTGCGATGAAAAGGGGGTGAAACGGTAACGTAGCGGTGATGTAGCTGTGATGTAGCTGTGATGTAGCGGCGATGAAAAGGGGGTGAAACCGCAACTTAGCTGTAACGTAGTGGCGAGGAAGCTGCGATGAAAAGGGGGTGAAATGGCAACATAGCAGTGACGTAGCGGTGATGTAGCAGTGATGTAGCGGCGACGAAGCTGCAATGAAAAGGGGGTGAAACGGCAACGTAGCGGTGATGTAGCTGTGATGTAGCGGCGACAAAGCTGCAATGAAAAGGGGGTGAAAGGGTAACGTAGCGGTGATGTAGCTGTGATGTAGCGGCGATGAAAAGGGGGTGAAACCGCAACGTAGAGGTGATGTAGCGGTGATGTAGCAGTGATGTAGCTGTGATGTAGCGGCGACGAAGCTGCGATGAAAAGGGGGCGAAATGGCAAAATAGCAGTGATGTAGCGGTGATGTAGCAGTGATGTAGCGGCGACGAAGCTGCGATGAAAAGGGGGTGAAACGACAACGTAGCGGTGATGTAGCTGTGATGTAGCGGCGACGAAGCTGCGATGAAAAGGGGGTGAAACGGTAACGTAGCGGTGATGTAGCTGTGATGTAGCGGCGATGAAAAGGGGGTCAAAACCGCAACGTAGCTGTATAGTAGCGGCGAGGAAGCTGCGATGAAAAGGGGGTGAAATGGCAACATAGCAGTGACGTAGCGGTGATGTAGCTGTGATGTAGCGGCGACGAAGCTGTGATGAAAAGGGGGTGAAATGGCAACATAGCAGTGACGTAGCGGTGATGTAGCTGTGATGTAGCGGCGACAAAGGTGCAATGAAAAGGGGGTGAAAGGGTAACGTAGCGGTGATGTAGCTGTGATGTAGCGGCGATGAAAAGGGGGTGAAACCGCAACGTAGAGGTGATGTAGCGGTGATGTAGCAGTGATGTAGCTGTGATGTAGCGGCGACGAAGCTGCGATGAAAAGGGGGTGAAATGGCAACATAGCAGTGATGTAGCGGTGATGTAGCAGTGATGTAGCGGCGACGAAGCTGCGATGAAAAGGGGGTGAAACGACAACGTAGCGGTGATGTAGCTGTGATGTAGCGGCGACGAAGCTGCGATGAAAAGGGGGTGAAACGGTAACGTAGCGGTGATGTAGCTGTGATGTAGCGGCGATGAAAAGGGGGTGAAAACCGCAACGTAGTTGTAACGTAGCGGCGAGGAAGCTGCGATGAAAAGGGGGTGAAATGGCAACATAGCAGTGACGTAGCGGTGATGTAGCTGTGATGTAGCGCCGACGAAGCTGCGATGAAAAGGGGGTGAAACGGCAACGTAGAGGTGATGTAGCAGTGATGTAGTGGCGACGAAGCTGTGATGAAAAGGGGGTGAAATGGCAACATAGCAGTGACGTAGCGGTGATGTAGCGGTGATGTAGCGGCGACGAAGCTGTGATGAAAAGGGGGTGAAATGGCAACATAGCAGTGACGTAGCAGGGTGATGTAGCGGTGATGTAGCAGTGATGTAGCTGCGACGAAGCTGCAATGAAAAGGGGGTGAAATGGCAACATAGCAGTGATGTAGCGGTGATGTAGCTGCGACGAAGCTGCAATGAAAAGGGGGTGAAACGGTAACATAGCGTTGATGTAGCAGCAATGAAGCGGCGATGAAATGGGGACGAAACGGCAACGTAGCGGCAACTTCACAGTGACTTAGCGGCAACCTAGCTGTGATGTAGCACCGACAAAGCTGCGACAAAACAGTAACGTAACTGTGATGAAGCTGCGACAAAATGGGGACAAAATGGCGACGTAGAGCTGATTTAGCAGCAACTAAGCTGCAACGTCACTGCGATGTAGCGATGACGAAGCGCCGATGTAGTGGTGACTTAGCAACGAAGCAACGTGAGGCAAAATCATTTTCCCTGCCTCGTCTTTACTTGATCGCTGTAAAAATCTAAGCTCCAATCGTAGAACACGTCTCCAGAAGCTTGTGGTGGAAGTTATTCGTCTACATTGTGATAACTTGACTCGTACTGTAGCAGCTGGAAAAGGGGGACCCTGTCATCCATGAAGCTGTACTGGACCCCGGTAACAGATGATGCTGCACAGGAACCTCCGGTTACACCAAAAGATGGTCCACAACAAGTCTTTTTCCATGAAAACCTGTTTCAGGTGAACGTTGTGATCACAGTGATGAGGATTTCTGGGGAAAGACAAAAGGACAGTGAGACGGAGGAAAGTGGTTGTGAAGTCAGAGACGAGCTCTCGGCTGGTTTTCTGTGTGGACGATGGTAAACTTGTGTTAATGTAGTCACGCCGCGTGTTCGTGTGTCCGCGTGCATGTGCTGTCCTCGCTGGCTGTAATGGGCCAAGCTGGCGACCTGCTGGCAGCCTGACATCTGACAGGAAACAATGCATATTCATCACACACACACACACACACACAGCACGGCGTCCCGCGGCTCTGCTGCCACCGAGCCGTATGGACGATTAGTCAAGGCCACAGCCTTCACCTTTAAAGTGCTCTCCTCTCTTTGTCCTCTTCTCAAACTTTCCCCTCATCCTCCATGTCTTCCTCTGTTATTTAAACATCACATTTCCTTCCTAATCTGCTTCCATCAGCGTTTCCTCGCTGATTTTCACCGACACCTTCAGCTCAGGGCTCGTGTTCATCAGCCTCTTTCAGCCATTTTAGTCCTCAGAACTGAGAATTTGTGGAATTTACGCCTTTTTATTTTGATTTTATTTCGCCTTTATATAATCAGAAGGTCCCATTGAGGTTATTAATCTCTGTAACAAGAGAGACCTGGCCAAGGTAGCAGCCAATCAGAATAAGAACTGCACAGTTAAACAATAAGAACAAGTAAAAACAAGAGTTTACACACTAAAAGGACAACTGTTAAAACAAAGTAAGACATGAAGCCACTCAGGACAGACGACCACGTCTCCCTCACCACGTTCTGTATGACGCGCTTAGATTCATTCACGCATATCCGTGTTTCTGATCTGAGGTCAAATGCAGTTTTCCCCGGTTCAGTCAGAGCCGGGGATGTTGGGAGGTAACCACAGAGATGAGCGTAGCTGGTAACTACCAGAACTGACACTGGGTACGCTTACATGGAGACTTGTTTCCCTTTCGGAATGACATCATTCTGATTGAGGATTTCAGCTGTTTCCATGGGAACGAATTCATTCTGATCTGGCAGGTACAGAATAATCCTGTCTGACATGCGCAGAATCATGTTACATCACGTTATTTAATGAAGACAGAGGTCTAAAAACTGATGGTCGCGGTTGTTGTGGTTTCTGCACGACTTTAAAGGAACATTCCACCCACAGAATGATGTAACTTTATCTTCCACTTCCACTCATGGTGAGCAAGACTCTGGAGCACTTTTTTTAATATCTCAAATGTCCTGACTGCAACAAAACAAAGCTAAAGAGCGAATTACAGACAGGAGGAGAGAGAGTTGCATTCAAACTCACCACTGCACACGAGTTTGAGATGGAAGTCTCTCATGTATTCTCAGGGGGAAACTTTGGACTCTACCTTTAAAGATGCATGACACACAGAATCCAGTTACTGCAAAATGGAACATATATATATATATATATGAATTTTTGGGGATGCTGGGACTAATCTAGGGCTGCTTCCGTCTCTGTGCCACCGTCCCTCCATCATGTCCACTGGAGCAGGAAACCTGGGTAAAACTATTTCAGCAGAGAATTAAAATCGTGATTCACCTGGTTCAGGTGAGTCCTGCTCCTGAGCTTCACATCAGAGCTGGAAGACGTGGTTTTCATCGTCACAGGACTGAAACCTGCCGACCGTGAGGTAAAAGCGCTGCTTCTTTTTAATCTGATTCATGTGATCGGACCTGGACTTCCTCCTCACGTGAAAGAGACGTCCACTTTGACCACAGTGTCAACGGTCTCCGTCTCCTCCTCCCTGTCCCCCGTGCTTCTGCATGTCCTAGATCAGGTTACTCCTCTCAGTCCTACGAGGTCCACATCCTGCAGGTTTTCACGTCTCCGTCCTCCAACACCAGCGAATGAGTCAGCGTGCAACCTGATTGGCTGCTGGATCTGTTTAACTGGGGTCAGGTGTGTTGGAGCAGGGAGACGGAGAACCTGCTGGATCACCACCCTCCACCACTGGATGGAGTAACGCTGTCCTAGATGCAGTACGGGTGGCGTGGCAGTGGCACGTTGCCATGGCAACCGGTCAGGCACACCTGTGGCTCATCACCAGCTGCTCCTTTAAAATCCTGGTGAGCCCTCTGCTCCCCACCTGTTAGTCAGCGAAGCCTCGGGGTGTGGGCCGGCCAATTACTGCTCAGCTGCATGGACCTCGTGAGATTTCATTAATCCTTTGCACAATAAGTCAATTTTTCAAAAAATTGCATACTCCAGTTAAAATGAGTGTATCTCTGTAACCACAAGGCCTATTTCAATAAATTTGGTGTCAAATTAAAGAAAAATCTTGTGGCGGTACTGGGGGGAGGGGGGAACAGTGGCTGCTTCACGCGCTACTGGTTAAGACTGACTGCATTGCGGGGGATCTGCTGGCCTGGGGGATGCCTGGCCTGCTGCGTCCGGGGGTGGGGGATGGGCGGGGGGTGGAGGGGAACGTGTTGGGGGCTTGGAGCTCACGGCTCCTTCCCCGGCCCGAGCTACCACTCAGGAGGCACGAGGGCATGGGCAAGAGAGAGGTGGGTATGTGAGAATAATGAATGAGAGTGTGAAAGAGGAAATGTGGGAGGGAGGAACTTGGGCTGGAAGAGGAGGAGATGTGGGTAAGTGGTTGGAGGAAAGGGGGATGGAGGAAGGAGTGGCATGCTCGTGAGTGTCTAGTAGGGATGGTCGTGAGGGGCTGAAGGGAGGAAGGGCGGGAGTGTGATAGGTCAGAGGGATGGGCGGGGCTGGACATGTAAGGGGGGACTGTATGGGGTATTGGGGGTATAGGGAGGTGGGGGCGTATGTGTGGGGGGGTAGGGAGGGGTTGGTGCAGTTATGTGGGGGGAGTGCATGTGTGTGTTAGAGGGTATGAGGAGGTGGGGGTAGGTGTGGACGGTAGAGGGAGGAGAGTGTTGGGGGTGGAGGGAGGAGTGAGTGTGGATATGTAAGGTCAGAGAGCGGAGTGGGTGGGTGTATGTGTGTGTGGGGGGGGGGTACATGGAGGTGTTGGGTAGGGCTGGGCGGTGTGGGCGAGGTTTCGTATCTCGGTGTTCGTGCCGGGCATCTCGGTGTCGGTGTGGTGCGGTGTGGCTGCGGGTTGGTTGGGGGCCGGGCGCTTTGGTGGGGGTTGCGGTTTTGTTTGTGGCTTCCGGGGCTTTGTATGCGGGGCGGGCGCGGGGGGGATCTGTATCTTTTGTGTGGTTGGTCTTGCGGTGTTGATGTCTTGGATGCCCGTGTCTCGATGTGGATGTGGTGACGGTATATCTTTCAGCCCTAGTGTTGGGGTAGGTGTGTGGGGAGTGTGTGTGTGAGCGTGGTGGCGGGGTAGGGGGTGGTAGAGGTGGTGGCGCCCTGGTGTCAGGTGTGTGGGGCAGGGACGTTGGGGTGGGGGCTGGCCTGCCCTGGGGGTGTCGTCTGGGGGGTCCGGTCCTCCTGGGTTTCAGTTGGGCCGCCCGGGTCGGGGGGGGGGGGGTGGCTGCTCCTGGGCGCTTGGGCCCTGGGCCCGGCGCTGTCTCCGCTCCGGGGGCGCCCGGTGGGCACCCGGTGGGGTCGGCAGCTGCTGGTCTTGGTCCGCTGGGGCCTGGGCCCCCAGACTGCGGGGGGCTCACGGCTGGGGCCGCTTTTTGCCGCCCTTCGGGGGATGCATGTCCGCTCTTTGGGGGGGGGGGGGGTAGCTGGGATCTGGGCCTCTGGGTGGCTGCTGGGGGCCTGGGTCGTGAGCCTTGCGGGCTTCCTCCTCCTCGCAGAGACGAGGCTGCATCTGCATGACTGTATCACCACGGAGCACCCTTTATTATGCATGTTGACACTGTGACACTGCTTTCCATTGCGAGGACTAGGTTTTACCTCTTCTCTGCGTTCTGCGTGTGTTTGTATGATCTGAGGATATTTAAGCCACCTGCAGGTCCTCCTGTAGGGGATTGCTTGTTTTGTTTTCCAACAGAGACCTTGGTTGTTTAGGGATTGCTGTACAGATGTACCAGTGAACTGTGGAAGTGGATTCATGTTTTCTCTCCTCTCTCTCTTCCTCTTCCTTACTCCTTTCTCTCTGTTTCACTTTCTATCATTACCTCTGTTAACTTTCATTTCTCCCTTGTCAGGCCCAGCAGTATGAAATGGAATGGTGTAATAGACAAATGTTTAAATAAAGAAATAAAATGAATAAACAGGATATCAAGTGGAGCCTTATGTTCATAAAGCTCTGCTTGGTAAAGCAAAACTGTTCAACAGAATAAAGCAATCAGATTTCCATTCTGCTTGCTTCGATGCTGGACAGGACAAGTAAACCCCCCCCCCTTCTACAGTAAAGCAGGGCAGAATTACAGAGTTGTTTTTTTTTGTTGTTTGTTGTTTTTTTTACACAAAGGTCAGGGGAGGTTTCCAAAATGGCCACTCCGGCACAATTTGGCACAGTTGGCATGTTATTGTCCATCATACCACATTTGTATTATTCTTCCATAATAAATATCTTACAAAAAAAAAAAAAACAGCAAGCTTCTCAGCTTCTGTCTCTGTAGTCTTTGCTGTAGAGGACTGTGGAGCTCATGTTTGGATGCTTCGGAGTCTCTGCTTTCATTTGATACGTAGTTTGTGCTGGTCTGATGCTGGTTGTGGCTGTAGAGACAGAAATGTTGCTATTGTAGCCCTGGGAAATTAAGGAATTAATTCATTTAGTCCCTTACTAAGTGGAGCTATAATAAAAAGAAACATTATAGATCAAAAGAAAAAAAAATATGAATGATGGGTGAAAATCTGTTTCAGTACACAGGTTTTAATAAGATGGTTAAATGTGATTTCATTTTTGAAAAGAATATTAATGTGTTTTACTGATTTTTGAATGTGCTTGTGTACAAACATAAAGTTACGGTACTGCATGTTTTGCTGTGAATGCAGAGTCACGGACAATAGGGGATTATCACGTTTCCTTGTTCCGGTTTCCGGAAGTTGAAACATTTGGCACTTCCTCTTCCGGGCCATGTTAACGACAGCCGTTCCTGCTCTGTTATACTGTTTAAATCGTATAAACTCCAAACATACTTAAGTTTTCATTCCAGACTGAAGTGATACTGGATCAAAAGCTGGATCAAAGCGATCGATTCGCCGCGGTGAAGGGACGAACTTTATAATAAAACACACGTTTGTTTGTCGCCGATGGGGCACAAGACCGGCACTTCACAGCATGCTAGCATTAGCCAGCTAACGTTTACTGACGTGCTTAACATTGTGCGTCTTAAAACACACAAACATCTGAAAATCGGGTCTGTACCCCCCCGTTTCCAGTGGAACAACTGGGGACTGCCAAGAAAGGAGACGCTTTCAGATGCTTGTGTGTTTTCAGCCGCACAAAGGCACGTTATCAAGCTGGCTAATGCTAACCTGCTAACACGACTGTATAGCCTGCCGGCCACAAACAAACGTGTGTCGTTTTATTATAAAGTTCGGTCCTTCACCGCGGCGAATCGGTCGTTTTAATCCACTTCTTCCTCAGCATCACTTCAGTCTGGAATGAAAACTTGGCATTGGCGTTTATCCGATTTACAAAGTTTAACAGAGTAGTAGCTGGCGGACTATTGTTAGCAGGTTAGCATTAGCCAGCTTGATGACGTGCCTAACTTTGTGCGGCTGAAAACACACAAGCATCTGAAAACGTCTCCTTTCTTGGCAGTCCCCAGTTGTTCCACTGGAAACGGGGAGGTACAGACCCGATTTTCAGATGTTTGTGTGTTTTAAGACGCACAATGTTAAGCACGTCAGTAAACGCTAGCTGGCTAATGCTAGCATGCTGTGAAGTGCCGGTGTTGTGCCCCATCGGCGACAAACAAACGTGTGTTTTATGATAAAGTTCAGCCCTTCACCGCGACGAATCGATCGCTTTGATCCAGCTTTTGATCCAGTATCACTTTAGTCTAGAATGAAAACTTAAACATGTTTGGAGTTTATCCGATTTCAACAGTATAACAGAGCAGGAACGGCTGTCGTTAACATGGCCCGGAAGAGGAAGTGTCAAAATCCGGGAACTTCCGGTTAGCGTGATAATCCCCTATTTAGGAACACACCGAACACTCCGGAAGTGACATTTTAGGATTTTTATGGTTATTGGCTGGAAGTAAGTGTCCAGTCAAGATGACTTGTGTTGATTGGGCGAGGAGAGAAGCGGGCGGAAGCAGGAGTGAGAGCGGACGGAAGTGGAAAAAAAAAAGAGGAGAAGCGAGAGGTGCGAGGGGAAGCAGCAGCGTGAGGAGGAAAGAGAGGACTTTCAACTTTGTCGCAAGTTGGCGGAAAGACGGTGAGACGTTTCCCGAACGCAGCTGCAAGTTTCAGCAGTGTGTCCCGATCAGCTGCGTCGTCTTTCCATGCGAGGCTGCGTGGAAACGGAGGAGAACTGCAGCTTTATGCCCAGCGTGGATCTGCGTGAAGGACTGCACGTGCTTCATGATGGCGGATCAGCGGCTGAGGCAACTGGGTTTCGTCCGGCGCGCTGTAGGAGAGTGACCAACGGAGGCTGTCTCAGTAACTTCTGAAAGGAGGAGACAACACCGGCTAAAGGGCATTTGCGCGGCGGAGTCACTGCTGCCCTTCACCTTGACTGCTAGGAGGAAGAGAGGTTTTCCTGCACCGCTCCCAATCCACCTACAGGCCTGCAACGTTTTTTCTTTTCATCCCCTGGGGTAAACAAACTGAGTGTGAGTGCGAGTGTGTGTCTGGGCCCATTTGTTTTTATTTCTTGGTTGAAAGTTGACATTTGTCATATTCAGTACTACTGTTTAAAATAAGGTGTCTGATTGTACTTTTGGGGATTTCCACTGATTGCAGAAATTTATTGAGTTCTGTCTGCACTTTATCTGCTGAAGTTTAAGAGTGGTGGACAGTTTATTTCACTTACCTGAGAAGAGTTTTGAGGGTATTAATACACTTTTTTTTTTTCTGTTTTATTTGAAGGTCAAATATTCATATTAAATTTTGGCAAACTATTATTTATAAAAAGGTTGTCTGGTGTCATTATTGGTAAATAGTTTTGATAAGGGTAATTTGAGTTTTTCACTGCTGGGTAACTATAACAACCCCCAAAACAGGTAAACCTTTGTGGTAGCTACCTTAACTCACCACGAACCCAGAAAAAGCACCCCCTCAGCCTAGTAAAGGGGTGCTACACTATTATACCGTGTATCTACATTATACATTTTTTATTTAATCTGGATGTAAGTTTAGTTGTGTTTTACACGTTTTAAAAAGCTTCTGCAGTTTAATTTGGTGTGCCTCATTGCAATAATCTCTGTCACCAACCCTCTAGGGACGTTGGACGGTGCGTCCAGATCGCATGCCCGATTTAAGATGACGTAGCAGCTAAACGCAGCGACACAGAGACACACACCACTTCTCTGGACAGGGCAGACTTCAAACTATGAGCCAGTTTTTAAATCGTGTTAACAGACCAAATATAACCAGAGTTATGATATAAAATGTACAACCTAGTTTTCCATCTGATATTACATACATGTTAAATGCGCGTTTGGCGAAGGAAAAAAACGGGAAAAACGGCGAATTCAGTGGAAAGTGCCCAGAAGCTAGAATAAAAGTGTCACAAAAACCTAACAACCTCTTTACAGTTGGTCAAAAAATGCAACACATCAACCGATATGAAAATTATGGGACAACATGATGCATCAGGCTCGTTCGACTTTGGCTATCTGCAGCGCAACTCGGCTGGAAGTGAGGGATTGTGGTCCCGGAATGTTGCATGCTGGTTAGAAACTTTGTCCGACTTCAGACTGCGCCTGCACGGCACCGGAAAACGTGACCAGACCACATGATCATCAAACATCGCGTGAGTCGTCCGTCTGCAGTCGGAGCGTGCAGTTCCTCCTCAGCAACTGCAGCTTTTGGACCTGCCTCCGCCGCCGCCGGAACCTGGTTCTGATTGGTTTCACCTCTCACTGACGCAAGCTCCGATTTTTGGACGGGACTGTCCCCCAGTAATAAATCCATTTAGGTGTTTTAAACAGGCTACAAAATCAGCCTTGGTGTTTCATATTGTAGTTAGGCTGATGTTCACAAACCTGGACAGACTGATTTATGAACAGACTGATATCTGACTGCAGCAACAGAGGAACACAAACGTGTTGCAGCCACAAGTTATTCTACTCAGATAAATATAAAGCTTAACTAAGTTATACCAAAACATTCACAAATCCTCTTCATAATTTGGATTTGATGGACTTATTGGTGTGTATCCACCTTTCCACATGCTCCCCCTTATGTTATCCATGAGTAGGCTACCCAAATCCTTAATAAAAAATATATATATATATATATATATATATATATATATAATATTTATTTCCAGCCCCATCTAGAAAAAAATAAGTTTCTATTTCTTTATTTGTTTTAAATTTATTCTTCAAGGCAAAGGATTTATGGTTTTTATATTTGAGCCTGGACATTTACCAGATTACTGTCCTCTGTGTTTCACCTTAACAGGTAAACAACATTCTGTCTACTACAGTCCAGTTTAAGTTCATGTAATCAGCGTCAACAACACGCTGTTTCAATACTCTGAAATTAGACTTGATCACATCTGCACAGCATTCAGTAACCTTGAGCTAAATTAAGGCAAATGCCGCGAGATCCTCCGTTATTGCAGTCTTCACGTTGGCGAACTTGTCCAGCTGAGATGCGCTGCGTTTATGGTCCGCCCCCGAGACTCACGCAGCTCTCGTCTGACCATGAAGTCAGACGGTAGACAGACGCAGTCAATCCGAACGAGCCTATTTTGTTGCTGAGGAAGAGAGGAGGTGGTGGAAGTTACCAAAAATTCACCGAAATCAAATGTCAGGGCTGCCCCCTGGTGGACAGGAGGACTAACACACCCTGAAAATATCAGACCTGGAATGTTCTTTCTGTCTTGTGATGGACAGGACCGTCTTTTTGGATTGGAGCAATTAATCTTTTTGGCATCTCATGGCGATTATTGATTGTTTTGTAAATAGTTGGAAAAAAACGCCTTAGACTTTATGCATTTTGATGTAATTCTTATTTTATCTCTCTTTTGATGGCCAATTTTTCCAAATATTTTTAAAACTAACTTATATTTGCATACTAAATTATAAAAATGGTTCGTGAAACAAGTTTGTGGTTTTCACAATGAAAAATCAAAGTTTTTTCTACTCGGATTTTGTGTTTTTTTTAATGGTTTTAGGCCAACTGTGTTAATACAGGGAGTCAAAATGAAAAAGAAACTGTAAAATCACACTGGTGAGGTTGTGCTGAAAAAAAAAGATACCAAACAAGGTAAACTACTTTTAAAAGTGAGATTTAAAGACACACAACGTAACTTTTAGACCTTAAAAATCTGTGTTTCTGACTCGTTTTGATGTCACACCAACATTCATTATGCGCATTTTCGAGCCGTCAGTGCCCAGAGCCGTCCCGGGGATCAGAAACAGCACTATGTAAGATTCCCATCCGGGACGCGACCGTGACGTTGCAGCCGACTATTGGCTGCAGCACCGCGTCACTCACTAGCAACCGGATGTAAACCAGGGATCAACATCACGGGTGTTTTGAATGCGCATCATGTCGAATTCGGTAAAGAAACGCAAGGAAACATCATCGGAGGAAGAGAGGAAAAGAAACAGAGGAAGGGACAGAACAAGAGTCAAGATAAGACTGTCTTTTACTGGCTGGAGTGAGCTTACAGTACAGGTACGAACAAGATGGATGCTAGTTTAGCTGCCGTTAGGGGGCGCGTCACTTAGAAAACTGCTGAAAGTTCCGTTGTGTGTCTTTAAAGGTAAAATAAAAAGTAGTGTAAAACTAACATTTATACCCTCAGTCACTAGAGGGTTATTGTGTCGTTTATCACCGTTGTTACTGAGAAACAATCACGAGGGACCGTACGAGGTCCCTCTCAGGTCAGCAGCTTCCGAAGCGTCGTTGCTGCGCGTCATTCATGTTTCCTGCGCGTCTGCACGAACAGCCTGCGAACATTCGTCCTCATTAACAGCTTCACTCCTGCGGCTCTCATGATCCCCGCTGGGTCCTGAAGCTGGTGGAGCTTCTGAGCATAGATTTGGTTGGATCTGTGGAACGGTTCATTCAGGGGAGAACTCCCACTCACGTCCTCGCTCCCTCCTGCGTGAGGAGTTGACTCACATACAGCCGTAAAGCCCCCGAAGCCCTGAACAGCTCCTGTCAGCAGCTCCGTGTGTCGCTTTATTAGTGAGACGTCAGAAAGCGAGCGAGCCCTCCCCGGTGAGATCCACCTCCACCGCACCGATGCAGCCTGACACAGCTGCTGGAGGCTGCAGCATGGCTGAGCAACACGTCATGAACTGGAAGGAAACTGGTCCACGTCTGAGCCGACTGCTGCAGGAAGCTCTGTGGATGTCTCATGCAGACGACACGGTCTCGCTGAGGTGACCTGACCTTTGCTGAGGCAGCTGGTGTTCTGACCAGCGGATGGAGTACGGCACCAGTTCCTGGTTGCTGACCTGTCATGTGCCGGTTGGGCCATTCTTGCACTGATCAGACTCCATACTTAGACGGATCAAAGATGCAGATTCTGGCTGCAGACCTCCACTCTCGGGACTAGAAACTTATTCGAAGCCTTTCAAAATAAAAGTGGGTATATCAGAAACACATACTTGTCGTTCCCCACATGAATATACCTTATTTCTTGGGGCTTTATTTTATGTTTATAATCTAAAGTAAACAAGAAAGAACTCCCGCACACTGTCCAACTTGCATGTATTTATTTGCAACGTTTCGGTGCTAGACCTTCATCAGGCAAACATTTCTGGTTTGGCAGAAGCCATCTTAAATAGGGAGTGGCCGATACCCCACAACCAATAACATATCCCCACATGAAACCAGAAGTAAAAAGTTAATATAATTAAAGAAAAGACAAAATAAACAGCAAATAGATGAAAAACATTTAGGAATACCCTTAATCTGTAAAGAACATCATCAAAAATATCATCAAAAAATATATAAGATAATCACATAATCCCATATTACCATATTAACTCAATACAGGCAATAACTCTCAAATTTCATTCTCAAAACTTGTACACATACAATAGCCTCTTAAAGAAATACATTCAAGAGCAATTCATCATTCAAACCCTTAGGAGCCAATGTTTGAAGGGTATGGATCCAATAAGCCTCGCGTTGCTTTAATAGCTTGTCATGGTCCCCTCCCCTAGGTGGCCGGTTTACCTGTTCGATGCCACAAAAACGTAAGGAGGAGATATCATGATGAGCATCATTGAAATGTACAGCCACCGGGTAATCCCGGTCATTCCTACGTATCGAACTTTTATGTTCACTGATCCTTTGTTTAAGTTTCCTAGTTGTTTTTCCCACATAGGCGAGACCACAAGGACAGCGTATCAAATAAATAACATGTGTAGATGCACAAGTGATTACGCTGGTGATAGGGAATGATTTGCCTGTGTGGGGATGGGTAAAATGAGTAGTTTTAGTTGTATTATTGCACTGCGCGCAACTCCCACAGCGGTAATTCCCCGTCGGGAGGGGGTGTAAACGTGTCTGTTTCGTAGGATTGGTTTTCGTTTTGTCCTCGAAATTAGCGCGGACCAAATGATTCCTTATATTTCTCCCTCTTTTGTTGATAAAGAGAGGAGGGTCCTTAAACAGGGAACTTAATTCTGGATCTGATTTCAAAATGTGCCAGTGTTTTTGAAAAACAGCTCTAATCGCAGCTGAGTGGGCAGAATACTGAGTGATACACGTGACCGAGAATTTCTTTTGTTTTTGACGGTCGTCTTTAGCAAATCAGAACGCGTCTTTTTGAGGGCTAGTTCATAGGCTTTATTAATCCACGACGATGGATACCCTCGTTGCGCAAATCTGCACTTCATATCTGCTGCTTTCTCAATGAAGTCCTCTGTGGAATGACAGATTCTTCTCAGTCGGAAAAACTGACTAATAGGAAGCCCTCTCTTTAAAGGTGTGGGATGATAACTAGTGGCTAACAGCAAAGTATTTTTATCTGTGTCCTTGCGATAGATGGTTGTAATGAGAGAGCCACTGTTTTTAATCACCCACATGTCCAAAAAACTAACTTTTTCATCACTATAGTTTGACGTAAAATGTAGATTATTGTCAAAACTGTTAAGCAAGGAAACAAAGTCTGCCAGTTCATCAGAATTACCATTATAGACACAGAAAATATCATCAATGAATCTGTGAACTTTGTCTTCAATTCGGCCAAAAACACACATTTGTCCAAAATTATAAAATGGTACAGATGCTTCATTGGGCTTTTTTCTCCTACGCACCTGCCACGCCATATAGATGTGCGAAGTGTTTTCACTATGTTTATAATCTAAAAGTGATTTAGAATCAAGGAGAACTGAAATACCCTCCATAGTTTCTAGTTTTCTGTGTGACCCGGCTTCAATTCTTTGGGCATTATGTTATGACTTAATATGTAAATACGATGTATGTGTGTCCTTTTTCAATTAAAATGATTCAAAAACTGTATATGTTTCCAGTTCGACTAGATTAAAAAAACAAAAAAGAAAAATAAGGTAAAATACAAAAAAAAAACGGAATTACCAACAAGTTCTAGTTATTCTGCTGATAATCAATGCAAACTACAAGTACATTGTTATTATAGCACAGATCAAAAGATCTGCAAGAGTCATTGGTTAAAAAAGCATACAAAGATGTAATGACTTCTCAGGACAAACAAAAGAAAATAACAGATAACAACATGACAAAATAAGTCAGCTGTGATGCTGCTTCCCATTGCGCTGACTAGGTTGTACCTCTTCTCTGCGTAGTTCTGCGTGTGTTTGTATGATCTGAGGATATTTAAGCCACCTGCAGGTCCTCCTGTAGGGGATTGTTAGTTCTGTTTTCCAGCAGACCTTGAAATGTTGTTTAGGGATTTCTGCACAGATGCACCAGTGAACTGTGGAAGTGGATCCTCTCTCTCTCTCTCTCTCTCTCTCTTTTTCTCACTCCTTTCTCTCTGTTCCACTTACTATCGTTGCTTCTGTTATCTTTCTTTTCTTTGATGTTTCTCTTCTCTAGCCCAGCAGTATGATGTAAAATACTGTTGTAAACAAATGTTTAATTAAAGAAATAAAATGAATAAAAAAAGAAGTGATGGAGCGTTCTTTGTTGCTGCACCAGTTCTGTGGAACTGCCCTTTAATATTAGATGTGCACAGAGTATTGTTCATTTTAAGTCTTTACATCTTTTCTCTCCCCCCCCCCCCCCCCCCCCCATCTCCATTTGGCTTTTATGTGTTTTATGTTATTTGACGTATTTATTTTTCTCCTGTGGTTTCGTGTGGACTTTATTTACGTGCTTATTTATTTATTCTGCGCTCTTATTTTATTGTTGATCTTTTGATTTTATTATTTCTATGTTCAGCACTTCGGCCAAATGAGGCTGCTTTTAAATGTGCTTTATAAATAAATCTGACTTGACTTAGACTGGCAGACTGGGGTGGTGGTCCCCCTCTTCAAAAGGGGGATGGGAGGGTGTGTTCCAGTTTCAGTGGGATCACACTCCCCAGCCTCCCTGATAAGGTTTATTCGGGGGTCCTGGAGAGGGGGGTCCATCGGATAGTGGAACCTCGGATTGAGGAGGAGCAGTGTGGTTCTGGTCCTGGTCCTGGTCGTGGAACAGTGGACCAGCTCTACACCCTCTTCAGGATCCTGGAAGGTTCAGGATCCTGAAATGGGGAGTGGGAGTTCTCCTAACCAGTCCACATTTGCTTTGTAGACTTGGAGAAGGCGTTCGATCGTGTCCCCCGGGGATTCCTGTGGGGGTGCTCCGGGAGTACGGGGTGCCGGACCCCCTTGTTCCAGCTGTCCGGTCCCTGTACGACCGGTGCCAGAACTCGGTCCGCATTTCTGTCTGCAGGTCGGATCCATTCCCGGTGAGGGTGGGATTTCTAGTCAAGCCGAGGTGTTGAGGGGATCCGGTGTGGTTTTAATGAAGACCAAGCGTGAGTGTAAATGCCAGCAGTGACGACGTCCCCCCGCCACGTCCCAGCAGCAGGTTGAAAATGACTGAGCTGACACCAAGTCAACGCTAGTGGAACCCGTCCTGTCGCTCCAGCGGCCTCAGACCAGTCCTCCACCTCCTCCTCGGGTATGACAGCTCAACAATGGCGCGCCGCCGTCGGCACCCCGCTGCACAGCTGGTCTGAATTGTTGATGGAGTCTCTCCTATTCATATCACAGTAATAACTATCATTGATTTCTGCATGAAGACTGTTAATGCGTTCTCTTTCACCACCGGTTCACAGGGTTACATTAGTGTGGAAGAAAGCGGCTTTTACTTGTAAAGAAGCACAGCAGCAAGGCTGTGTGTGAGGAAGGACATGGATGCTACTGGTAAGCTAGTAATTACACCATCAGCTTTAATAGAAGCAGGAAGGGTTCAGCGGGGATTTGACTTCTTGGTGTTTCTGTATAAACACATCTGCATCCAGACGGGATGGAAAATTAAAGTTCTGACTCCCTGTAACGAGGCAGTGGTGGCGTTTCTGCAGATCCTGCTTCTGTTACAGTCTAAGAATCCTGGACTCGGATATTTTCTCTTTTTCAGATCTGGAAACCCGAGAGATGGTTGTTAACTCTGATTCATCCCAAAGGTGTTCTGTGGGGTTGAGGTCAGGACTCTGTGCAGGCCAGTCCAGTTCCTCCACACCAGACTCTGCATCCAGGTCTTCATGGACCTGCTTTGTGCACTGGTGCACGGTCATGTTGGAAGAGGAAGGGGCCAGCTCCAAACTGGTCCCACAAAGTTGGGAGAATGGAATTGTCCAGAATGTCTTGGTATGCTGAAGCATTCAGAGTTCCTTTCACTGGAACTAAGGGGCCAAGCCCAGCTCCTGAAAACACCCCCACACCATAATCCCCCTCCACCAAACTGGAACTAAGGGGCCAAGCCCAGCTCCTGAAAACACCCCCACACCATAATACCCCCTCCACCAAACTGGAACTAAAGCCCCGTTTCCATCAGCGGGTCGGGTCGGGCCGGATCGGTCCACGTTTTTTTGCGTCTCCACAGATAAAAACTGGGACGGGTACCCTTATATCCGACCCGACCCGGACTACTTTTTTGGCACCCTTCGGTAGGGGTACTGATCTAACCGATCCGGACCAAAGAGGTGGAGCTAATACACAGCAATCAGCTGATTCATTGAAAAATCCGCCACTTCCCGCGTGACCCAGCGTAAAAATAAAGCCGGGGTGACTCCTTTCTGTTTCTGTCACGTGTGGCGCCGGTGTTTTGGTTAAACGGCGTGACACGGCAATGATGTCACACAATCACGTAGCAGCGCTGTCCAGCTAATTCTCCGCCTCCAGAATAAGGGTAGAGTTTGCTGTGGGGACGCAGCGTGAAATCAACACATCTGTACCCAAACCCACCCGATCCGGCCTGGCCCGGCCCGACCTGACCCAGACCCGCGGGTGGAAACGGGGCTTAAGGGGCCAAGCCCAGCTCCTGAAAAACACCCCCACACCATAACCCCCCCTCCACCAAACTTTACACTTGGCACAGTGCAGTCAGACAAGTACCGTTGTCCTGGCAACCGCCAAACCCAGACTCCTCCATCAGATTTCCAGATGGAGAAGCGTGATTGGTCCTCCAGAGAACACCTCCACTGCTCTAGAGTCCAGTGGCGGCTGCTTTCCACCACTGCATCCACGCTTTGCATTGCACTTGGTGATGTATGTATGGATGCAACTGGTCGCCATGAAGCTCTCTGTCACTGTTCTTGATCTGATCTGAAGGCGACATGAAGTTTGGAGGTCTGTAGTGATTAACTGGAATTCACTGATTCCTGAGAGCAACGCATTCTTTCACACGTTTGTAGAAACAGTCTGCATGCCGAGCTGCTTCATTTATACACCTGTGGACATGGAAGTGATGGAACACCTGATTCCATCATTTGGATGGTGAGCAAATACTTTTGGCATTATAGTGTATATCACCTGTGGATTTACTGGTATTTCATTCAGACTCTGAGGCCTGAGCTCCATATCTGTTACTGCAGAGAGAAAGTGGCTGATGTTACTGTACTCTTATTCATTGTGCGAAGAGTAAGGACACTTGAATCTCACCACACATCAAGGCAAGCTTGTTTATAGATATATTTGCCTTGGAGAATGTTCAGAAGTGTTATGATGCTGAAATCAGGCTCGGCAGGCATAGATGCGGTGAGTATTTAACCGTACATTAATGTATTTCATGGCAACACAGAACAGCTGCACTTTAACGCATGCGGCGTAATTGCAGCACCACTCACTGTGGAAATCAGCTGAAGTACCTGAGCCGCTGTAGCCTGCTTCCTCTCCTCGTTTCAGCAGGTTATAATACGGCTGTTCTGGACCTGGACCACTCCGACCACTCACATTCACTACCAGCTAGAACTCAGACACTGATTAACCTCTCATGATGTTTTAGAACAGGGCTTCTCAATCCGGTCCTATCGGTCCGATCCATCTCCCTGCTCCAACACACCTGACTCAGCTTAACTAACGGAGCTCTGACATTAAAGTTCTCCTGTTATTTTATCATTCTGCACCACCACGGTTGGACTTCCAGCAACGTGACCACTTCATTTACTGAATCTCCCCAACGGGGGCTTTCTCTGCTCCAGCAGCACCGACTTGCCGTGACCTCCACGTCTTTAACTGGTCAGGGATAACTGGTCTGGAGAAGGAAGCCCATGTAATCCCAGGTCTCTGATCTAGTTTCTTTATTTCCACCGTTCTGGAAGTCAAAGCAGACAGATGTTCTCCTGCTGCCTGAAGAAATGCTTAAAGATATTTACCATGTAGTTTGCAAGTCCAGGTTAGGGAGCTGTTGTATGTCTGTGGTTTGTCTCTAAATAACCTCATACTTTCATGGAACCAGATCCAGGTTTCTCAGACCGGGTCAGACGTCCCTCCCAGAGACAGAAGCCCTGCAGAGCAGCCTCGTAGTTCACCGAACCTGGAAGAAGCTTCTCTGATCTCCAGCTGGTTGCATCCTTCCTCCGATCGTCTAAATCTCCATAAATGCGGTGTGCTTTTGCTAGCATGCGTCATGTCCGCACCTATGTCATCATCATCCTCTGCAGCACCTCTGACACACACGACCCGTTTCCATGTTTTTCTCGTGTGTGACGAGCAGGGGCGGAGCTAGACATTGTCTTCATCAGGGGCTTCGCCCACAAACAGATTCATCGTTAGAAGGGTGATCCAGTACACCAAAAAAGTAATAACTTAATCTACCGGTGTGGTACCAAAAATTGGTGGCTCTGGCGGGGTTGGGGGATTGTGCGTGTCGCGGCCTGGGTGGGGGTGCAGGCTTGGGTTTGGAGGGGGGGCATGGGCACTGGGGGGGCGGATATGCGGGGACTAACTGGCTATACAGGAGGGGCGGGAGGAGGATGGGATGGGGGAGTGTTGACGGGGGAAAAGTTGTGGGTTGTTTGAAGTAGGGTTTAGGGGTGATACGATAGAGTGGGGGAGGAAAGGGGAAGGGGAAAAAAAAAAAAAAAGCAGCTCTGCGTGCTTCTTGGGGGGTTTGCGGGGCCTGGGGATGTTGGGCTGGTGACTCTGGCCCCTCCGCCGACCCTTTCCGCTCCCGTCCCTTTTCCCCCTTCCCTGGCCTGGGGTGGTCGAGCGCCCCCAGGGGCCGAGGCTGGCCCCTCTGTGGTGAACGCCGGTCGCCTGGCCGTGAGGGCGGCCATGCCTGCCCCCTTCTGCCCTGGGGGGATCCCGGGAGGCAGGGGTACCTAATGCCGGTAACGGCTCTTCTTCCAGGGGGGGGATATATACCCCCCTGGTCTCCTTTCCCAAGACCTCCCCCCCCCCCCCCCCCCCCGCTCTACCTCACACACACACACGTAGGGTTTTGGGGAGGGTGCGTGTCAAGCGGGCGTGGTGAGGGATGGCACCAAAGTGCCTTTGCTTGCCACATCTAGAGACAGCCTGCTCCCCAGTTTTAATCACACTTAGACACCTAAACACATAAAATAACAACAGCTCACAACCACTTCTGAGGGGCGGGCCATATAGTGTGTGGAAGGAGGGAGGGGCCGGTTGGGGGGTCATGCCCCCTACGCGACCCCACTCCCGGCATGACTTGGCACTGCCCCTCAGTTTTAACTGCAAACAACACACATCTTACACACACAGTCATGAGCGGGGGGTGGGGGGGACAGGGTCCTTTCATACCCCGGTCTCCCGGGCGCTACTGGGGAGAGAGGGGGAACAGTGGCTGCTTCACGCGCTAGTGGTTAAGGCTGGCTGCATTGCGGGGGATCTGCTGGCCTGGGGGATGCCTGGCCTGCAGCGTCCGGGGGTGGGGGATGGGGGGGGGGGGGCGTGTTGGGGGCTTGGAGCTCACGGCTCCTTCCCCGGCCCGAGCCACCACTCAGGAGGCACGAGGGCATGGGCAAGAGCGAGATGGGTATGTGAGAATAATGAATGAGAGTGTGAAAGAGGAAATGTGGGAGGGAGGAACTTGGGCTGGAAGAGGGAGGAGATGTGGGTAAGTGGTTGGAGGAAAGGGGGGATGGAGGAAGGAGTGGCATGCTCGTGAGTGTCTAGTAGGGATGGTCGTGAGGGGCTGAAGGAAGGAAGGGCGGGAGTGTGATAGGTCAGAGGGATGGGCGGGGCTGGACATGTAAGGGGGGACTGTATGGGGTATTGGGGGTATAGGGAGGTGGGGGCGTATGTGTAGGGGGTAGGGAGGGGGTTGGTGCAGTTATGTGGGGGGGAGTGCATGTGTGTGTTGGAGGGTATGAGGAGATGGGGGTAGGTGTGGACGGTGGAGGGAGGAGAGTGTTGGGGGTGGAGGGAGGAGTGAGTGTGGGTATGTAAGGTCGGAGAGCGGAGTGGGTGGGTGTATGTGTGTGTGGGGGGAGGGTACATGGAGGTGTTGGGTAGGGCTGGGCGGTGTGGGCGGAGTTTCGTATCTCGGTGTTCGGGCCGGGCATCTCGGTGTCAATGTGGTGCGGTGTGGCTGCGGGTTGGTTGGGGGCCGGGCGCTTTGGTGGGTTTTGTTTGTGGCTTCCGGGGCTTTGTATGCGGGGCGGGCGCGGGGGGGATCTGTATCTTTTGTGTGGTTGCTCTTGCGGTGTTGATGTCTTGGGTGTCCGTGTCTCGATGTGGATGCGGTGACGGTATATCTTTCAGCCCTAGTGTTGGGGTAGGTGTGTGGGGAGTGTGTGTGTGAGCGTGGTGGCGGGGTAGGGGGTGGTAGAGGTGGTGGCGCCCTGGTGTCAGGTGTGTGGGGCAGGGACGTTGGGGTGGGGGTACGGCTGGGCGATATATCGATATGAAAAATATATCGATATATTTTCAAATGAGATATGGAATTGGACCATATCGTCCACATCGAGATATAGAGTTTAATGTGTGTTTGTTTTGTCTTTGTATATAAATGCTGACCTTACTGGGGTTTGTTACATTTAATTCTGTGTAATGTACCTTACTTGCATGTGCGAGTATAATTACATACAGTATTTTACAGTATTTCTGTTTACATTTTATCATTCTTTGAACAGCTGAGCATTATTTCATCCGGACTTTTTAAATTAAACTACTTATAATGTCATATTTGGCTCCGACTGGAACAAAATATTTGCTCTCACTTTGTGATAAAAATATCGAGATATATATCGTGTATCGATATTCAGCCTAAATATATCAAGATATGACTTTTGGTCCATATCGCCCAGCCCTAGCACAGTTCAGAATTAAACCATGAGAACAGCACAGTCCAGAACTAAACCAGGAGAACATCACAGTCCAGAACTAAACCAAGAGAACAGCACAGTCCAGAACTAAACCAGGAGAACAGCACAGTCCGGAACTAAACCAGGAGAACAACACAGTCCAGAACTAAACCAGATCAGCACAATCAAGAACTAAACCAGGAGATCCGCACAGTCCAGAACTAAACCAGGAGAACAGCACAGTCCAGAACTAAACCAGGAGAACAGCACAGTCCAAAACTAAACCAGAACAGCACAGTCCAGAACTAAACCAGAACAGCACAGTCCAGAACTAAACCAGGAGAACAGCACAGTCCAAAACTAAACCAGAACAGCACAGTCCAGAACTAAACCAGGAGAACAGCACAGTCCAGAACTAAACCCGGAGATCCGCACAGTCCAGAACTAAACCAGGAGAACAGCACAGTCCAAAACTAAACCAGAACAGCACAGTCCAGAACTAAACCAGGAGAACAGCACAGTCCAGAACTAAACCCGGAGATCTGCACAGTCCAGAACTAAACCAGGAGAACAGCACAGTCCAGAACTAAACCAGATCAGCACAATCCAGAGCTAAACCAGGATATCAGCACTGTCCAAAAGTAAATTATGAGATGCATCATAAACTCAACGTTTCTGCATTACCTTAATGCATCATACACACAAACTTTTTTTCCTGATTCTGATTTCACCATAAACTCACCATAAGTTCTTGGAGAACCAGAATGCATCGTTGAATTGATGCCAGGGTTGTTGTAGTTAACTAAAACTAAAACTAGCAGTGAAAAAATAATTTAGTTAACTGAAATTAAAATAAAAAGGAAATTAAGAAAGAAACTAAAACGAATTAGAAACTAACTAAAACTAAACTTTTAGATAAATTCAGCATAGTTTTAGTTTTTGTTTCGTTTTCTCGCCTGATTTGACGTGAGATGTCAGCTGCTGTTCTTCCACTTTTACTCCAGAGGGGGGCAGTATAGCGGCTATAATCTGCAGCGCCTGAACTAGAAGAAGCTGCTTAGCAGACAGAAACAGCTAAAGTTGCAGCAGGTTGAAAATGCCACAGCATTTTGGGGTATTTTACTATTTGAGTATTTATCAATATTTTATAGTATTTAGTATAAACCATCAGAGTATTCCGAGTACGACCCACTAATCGATCAGAGTGAGTGTATTGTGATGAAGACTGATGGGAACATCTGTGGAAGCAACTAAAAGGGAAAAATCCAACAAATGTGAAAGTTCATTTGTGAATTCTCACAGAGACGCTGATGGAAAGTTCACGGTTACTCTGCAGATACGTGGTGAGAGCTGGATGAGGGCTGGTTTTACAGTTCCTGTTTGGATAAGGGCCTGTTAAACGTTGAAACAAAAGTTGGATTTACATTCAAATAATTTGAATAATTGTGGTTCAGGAATTAAAATAAAAGGATTTGATAATCCAGATTTTGTGTCACACATTCTTCCATCCTTTTCAACATCTACATTTCAAGGCTTTTTCTTAATACCTGAGAAACTAAGACTAAAACAAAATAAAAACTAAATTAAAACTACAAAATCATTTGTTGAACTAACTAAAACTAAACTGAAATAAAAAAGCAAACTGAAAAACTAAATAAAAATAAAAACCAATGAAAATGTCAAAACTATAATAACCTTGAATGCTGCTAAACTATAAATGATATTTGTAGATTTTAGTTGAAGAATTTTAGGAACGCTTCTTTGATCGGAGAGAAAAGCGCATCAATCAGACATTCCAGTGTCAGAAAGGGAGCACCGTCTTCCCGGAGGTACGATTTGGAATCGGGTACCTGCTGAAGCTCATGATTGGACCTCAAGGTAAATGTGTACTTGTCTGAGGGCCCCAAAGGTATATTTATGTTCCATGTAGTAAATGGTACTCCTCAGTGTTCAGTCAGAGACGGCCTGAGCCTTCGACTGCTTTACCATCTCATGTACAGTATACACACCCCCATTTGGATTACTTTTAGCTAGCTTACATAACACTGATGAGGAATTATTGTGATTATAAATGATTGATTATTAATAGTAAATCAATAGTAAATCATTTGAATATCAAATATCAGAAGTTCAGAGACTTCCGTATCAATCCTCACTAGTTTTCCTAGAAAGACGTAGACTTTGAAAACCAGCAGCGCTCCAATCAGCTGACTCTGTTGCCATGGTGATGAGCAAGCTTTGGGCAGCACTTCTGCGTTCAGGTGGAAGGTTGGGATGCTGGGAGAGGAGTTTAGAAACAGAAATGATCCAGTTTAGGTTTTTCTCTACTCCATCATGCCAGACTGTCCACGACTGCAGCACGTTTGTTTATTGTTTATTGTTTATCGTTTGATCCCTGTCAGTCTTCCTCAGGTCCATAAACATACATTTTCCAAACATTACCATTAGTTTATAGACATGTACAAACACTATACAAAATCCTGAAAACCACAAGGATGTAAATAGTGTCATTCACTGAATGAGCAGTGAAGATTTCTACATTCATTTTTATTTTACTTTAATTTTTTTCTTTTATTATTATTATTATTATTATTATTATTGCCGTTACCACTGATTAATCACCACCATAACCTGATTGACAGTATCTCATCTTTTCATTGACTTTTGCCGCAGTTAGGACTGTTAGTATACATGATGAGGCTGTCTGTCTTTGACGGTTAATTGAACATCTATGTAAAGTGATGATGAACAGATGAAGAACGAGACCTCTATACTATCCTTTATTTACTTATTTAATTCTGAATTATTGAACCACCCTTTTGTCACATCCACAAAGCACTGTAAATATTATCACAATCCTTACTAAAGAAGAAAAAAGGGCAGATTCACAGCTTTCATTGAAGCCCTGCTTTGCATCATTCTAATAAATATAAAGGTCACATGGACTCTAAAAAAAACAATAATAATTTAATTCTGAATTATTTAATTTGGAAGAATTCATTTAGAATTAAAAAACATCATGTAACTGGGAAAAAAGAAAGAGGAGAAGCAGTTTGGTAACGCTGAAAGTAGCGCGTCGACTCTTCCGCTGTCGTAAAGCGGCGTGAGTCATTGCAGGTTTTCACCGCCTCAGCGCTGATGCTGACACCCAGTTCTGAGCCGAGCGTGCAGCCGATGAAAGGAAATGATGCCTACGATGGCAGCTGGTTTCACACCAATCTTCAGAGTTTGATAGCCATTTATTCATGGAGCTGCGTGCATGGAGGCACACGTGCTAGCCCAGACAGCTGAAGGGTGCAGACGCAGAGACGCTGCAGGCAGACGAGCAGTCCGTCCACGGTGACTTCAGGGTCCACCTCGTCAGTCTGTCCAGGCTGAGTCTGGAGCTCATCCCCCACGTCCACCGGGACACGCGGGGATATAAACAGAGGTTAATGGGCTCAGATGCACCTCCATGTCCCAGCAGACTCGCTCGGCTCGGCACAACAAGCCCCAGTTTCCACGGTGAAGACCCTCGGCTCTGTTCACACGTGTACGGGACTCCGATGGTGGGTGGGACTCTGGTTCAGGTCTCGGCTCTGTTCACACGTGTACGGGACTCCGATGGTGGGTGGGACTCTGGTTCAGGCCTCGGCTCTGTTCACACGTGTACGGGACTCCGATGGTGGGTGGGACTCTGGTTCAGGCCTCGGCTCTGTTCACACGTGTACGGGACTCCGATGGTGGGTGGGACTCTGGTTCAGGCCTCGGCTCTGTTCACACGTGTACGGGACTCCGATGGTGGGTGGGACTCTGGTTCAGGCCTCGGCTCTGTTCACACGTGTACGGGACTCCGATGGTGGGTGGGACTCTGGTTCAGGTCTCGGCTCTGTTCACACGTGTACGGGACTCCGATGGTGGGTGGGACTCTGGTTCAGGCCTCGGCTCTGTTCACCCGTGTACGTGACTCCGATGGTGGGTGGGACTCTGGTTCAGGCCTCGGCTCTGTTCACACGTGTACGGGACCCCGATGGTGGGTGGGACTCTGGTTCAGGTCTCGGCTCTGTTCACACGTGTACGTGACTCCAATGGTGGGTGGGACTCTGGTTCAGGTCTCGGCTCTGTTCACACGTGTACGGGACTCCGATGGTGGGTGGGACTCTGGTTCGGGCCTTGTCTCGCATTCACACAGCAGATGTTCAGTCTGAGGACTGATCTCACTGCTGCTGGATGACAGGAACACAACACACACCGCTTCATCAGGTCCACCTCCTGGTCTGGCCTGGATTCCTTTCTCCTCCAGAACCACCTTCCTTCCTGGTCTCATACGCACTCAGAAACAGAGGTACGAGACAGGAACATTTCTGTACCTGTAGGTACATTTTTGACAAATGTTCTCTCAAAAGTAAAATATTGATCTTTATGAGGCCAGAAGTACCTATATACTATGAAAAAGGGTCCAAAGTAATATAAAGTACACATTTGTACCATTTCAACCCTAAGGGTACCTGCAGCATTGAAAAATGTGTGTAGCTTGTACAATAACTATAAATAGCAGTACTTCTAAAAAAGTAGTATGATTATAGTTATTATATTATGATTTTCATAATAATCATAGCAATAATTATATGTTTAATTATATATGTGTTTGGCCTAATATTTCTATAATAATTTTTAATTTATTATTAGCATCTTTGATTGTTGTCATAATCTCTATTTTATTGACTTTTATTCATCATCTTTAATTGGTTTAATTGTACTTTATTAACTCACACAGCTTGATAAGGTACAAAAATGGACCATGAAGGTACAGAAATGTCTTTCAGAAAGGAACCCCCCCCCCCCAGCAACAAGCTTTGGACCCTTTTAGGTACAAACTGGTACCTCTATTTGTGAGTGTGTTGATCCAATGAGGTGCTAGAAACTTTCTTCAGAGGTTTTTGCCGCGTTCCATTTTCATCAGAACTGGGAACTGGGAACTGGGGGGTGACGTCACACCCGACCAACTTGCGTTCTAGCTCACTGGTCGGAAAACCAGTTAGCAGCCTAGCAAAACAATGTGTTTGCTAAGGCTATTGGTATTAGCCGTTGTTGGCACAGCTGGCGTTGTAGTTCACATATACCACATGAAAATGTGAATTACACTACAGCAGCTTCCCCCTACATCGGTATAAACCAATACTACGTGTACGACTGATTTATGCAACATAATATTAGTAAGAAGTGTAAATAAATGTAACATTACAGAAGCTTCTAAAACTGCTAACACCGGGCGCGGTCATCTTTAAATCTGAACTCGGAGCTGTGAAAGTTGTCCGACTTTCCGAGTGGGAAATCCGACTTCAGGGGGGCGTTCCAGTTGAAACTTGCTACTCGGAACTGGGAATTTCCGACTTCCGAGTTCAAATGGAACGCAGCATTTGCTCCATACTGACATGATGTCGTCAAAAGATGTAAATCACTGGTTTGATCAGGATACAATATAATAAAGGAGTGATGACATAGCAGTTAAAAACTAGTTTATGTTGTTGGCATTACTGCATATGTAAATACTCCAAAGAAAAAAACAGCATTTTTTACAGCGGAGTATTGTTTTGAAACGCCAGACCTCCCTTCCTCAGTAATACAGTTGGGTCCGGAGATGATATGGAGCTTTACCCGGAGACCACGTTGACTTCATTTTGATTGGCTACACCTTATTTGGCTATGACCTTATTTGGAGAATCTAGGTCAAGCTGTGGTCGGACTTTGCTAAAGGCTAACTGTTAGCATCATGGGCACTTCAGACAGTGAGCTACATTTATCAGACAAGACAGCATTTAGAAAATAAATAAACTTACAGGTAATGACAAGGTTGTGGCCCCCTCCCTCAGTGCTGCTGCACAAGTTTTCTTTTAAATCCATTTGTTTGAAAACCCAGACCTGACTGCACAGAAGTTACTGCTAGCTCCATACACGCAGCTGAATCAGACAGGGAGGGGATGGGGGGAGCGGACGATGCGTAGACCGTTAGGAGGGGGGGGCGCTGTTTACTTGATTGTGTGCTCTTATTGGAGCAATTAAATTACGTAAAATGATAGAACTACGTAGAATGATAGAACTATGTAGGATGAGACCGTAGAATGATAGAACTACGTAGAATGATAGACTATGTAGGATGATAGAACTACGTAGAATGATAGAACTACGTAGAATGATGGAACTACGTAGAATGATGGAACTTTGTAGAATGATAGAACTACGTAGAATGATAGAACTACGTAAAATGATAGAACTACGTAGAATGATGGAACTACGTAGAATGATAGAACTACGTAGAATGATAGAACTACATAGAATGATGGAACTTTGTAGAATGATAGAACTACGTAGAATGACAGAACACGTAGAATGATAGAATTACGTAGAATGATAGAACTACGGAGAATGATAGAACTAAGTAGAATGATAGAACTACGTAGAATGATAGAAATACGTAGAATGATGGAACTACGTAGAATGATGGAACTACGTAGAATGATAAGCTGCTGTCTGATTCAACTGTTTCCGAGCAGAGAGACAAAGCTGACAGACCATAAACAGGAACTTTGATTCTCACTCTGGACATTCACATGGCCTCATCAGTGCACAACAGATCATATTATACACCCAAAACCCCAGAAAGTGAAATTTGATGTCATGGCACCTTTAATACAGTAATAGCAATTCAATGTTCATTGACATCTCAGATTCAGTGACGATTCAGTTTTAATTTGATTTAATTACTTACAAGTATGTACTAACTTGAAAGTACATATAAAATCTCCCTGTGTCATATCTATCAGCTGCACACATAAACATGTATTTTGTTTTTAATAGGTTTAGTGAGAGGAACTTCTACATGAACCCATTTTCATGGGGTGGGTTTGACAAATTTTTGGCCAATTTTGAGATTTTGGATCAATTTACAGTCAATACATCAATCCACAGCATGAACCGCCTTTTTTAAGGTCATGCCACAGCATCTTAATGGGATTCAGGTGGGGACTTTGACTAGGCCACTCCAAAGTCTTCATTTTGTTGTTCTTAAGCCATTCAGAGGTGGACTTGCTGGTGTGTTCTGGATCATTGTTCTGCTGCAGAACCCAAGTGCGCTTCAGCTTGAGGTCACCAACAGATGGCCGGACATTCTCCTTCAGGATTTTTTGGTAGAAGCGGTATTCATGGTTCCATTTACCACAGCAAGTCTTCCAGGTCCTGAAGCAGCAAAACAGCCCCAGACCATCACACTACCACCACCATATTTTACTGTTGCTATGATGTTCCTTTTCTGAAATGCCGTGTTACTTTTTTGCCAGATGTAATGGGACCTACATCTTCCAGAAAGTTCCACTTTTGTCTCGTCAGTCCACAGAGTATTTTCCCAAAAGTCTTGGGGATCATCAAGATGCTTTCTGGCTAAACTGAGACGAGCCTTTATGTTCTTTTTGCTCAGCAGTGGTTTTGGTCTTGGAACTCTGCCATGCAGCCATTTTTGCCCCCCAGTCTCTTTCTGATGGGGGAGTCATGAACACTGACCTTCATTGAGGCAAGTGAGGCCTGCAGTTCTTGGATGCTGTTCTGGGGTCTTTTGTGACCTCTTGGATGAGTCGTCGCTGTGCTCTTGGGGTCATTTTGGTCGGCCGGCCCCTCCTGGGAAGGTTCACCACTGTTCCATGTTTTCACCATTTGTGGATAATGGTTCTCACTGTGGTTCTCTGGAGTCCTAAAGCTTTAGAAATGGCTTTGGAACCTTTTTCAGACTGATAGATCTCAATGACTTTGTTTCTCATTTGTTCCTGAATTTCTTTGGATGGCAGCATGATGTCTAGCTTTTGAGGATCTTTTGGTCTACTTCACTTTGTCAGGCAGGTCCTATTTAAGTGATTTCTGATGGAGAACAGGTGTGGCAGTAATCAGGCCTGGATGTGGATAGAGAAACAGAACTCAGCTTTCGAAAGATGATAAACCACAGTTCATTTGTGGGCAATCTCTTTTTCAGACAGGACCATGGAGGTTTTGATCCCCCCCCTTACTAATTTTGTTTACTTGTGTTGTCTTTGTCTAATATTTAAATTTGTTTGATGATATGAAACATATAAGGGCACTTTTTGACACAACTGCAGATCCTTATAACATCACAGTTGCTGCAGATTTGTCGGCTGCAGCCGGGATGAGAATCTCCCGTTCCACCACATCTGAGCTTATGTAGGATTATTGTTTCCACCATATAGAGTAAACTATAGTCTGTCCAGATCTGAAACTGTCTCTCCATGTCTCACCATCTCTGCTTCTTTGCCCGTCTCCCCCTCCGAGCCTCGCTCTCCTTTCATATGCAGAGCAGCTATTTATAAGTCATTGTAAGAGGAAACATGGTGGGTGAAGGGACGAATAACAAACGCCCGTTTCTGCTGGAGGAGAAGAGAGGGATGAGAGGAGAACAGAGTCTGAGTGAGGAGAAAGAGGCGATTGTTGACCTGCCGGTGAAGAATGCGAGCCAGGTTGAATAGATGTTGGTGTGATTATCTTCCCTGGATACGCGGTGATGATGACGGTGGGGATGAAGGAGGGAATAAAGGAGCCTCTGTGATCCTGGACGTCTGGGTCCACGTGGGCCATCTGATCCCGACCTGCAGGAGCGCCGCCAAATATGACCCGAAACACATGAAGAAGACGCAGTTCCTTCACCCGGAGGCTGAAGTTTCACCGCTGACGCCACTCGTGTTTGTAAACATTCATATTTGTTTATTTGTAAACATCTCCTGCAGGTTGTTTCCTCCCTCCAGCCGTGCTGGGACCAGCCTTTTATTCACCAACCTGCCGTCTCATTTCCTGACCAGCAGAGACGGGGACACGTCCATTTACAAGAAGGTTAAGGTCTATGGACCAGATCTGGACGGTTCGGTAAGGACCAGTTCTGTATGGATGGTTCTTTATGGTTCTGTATGGATGGTTCTCTCTTCTTCAAAGTCTCAGGGCAACTGGCTGCTGTTGAGGTCTGAGTCACTAAACTGCAAAAATGAGAGCAAATAAATAAATAAATAAATTTTTATAGTACATACATGTACTACCCAAAAAAATTAGAATATCCTGAAAAAGTTCATGTATTTCCATAATTCAACTGAAAAGGTGCAATTTACATATTGTATAGATAAATAATATGCAAATCAATATATTTCAAGCTTTTATTTGTTTGGATGTTGCTGATTAGAAGTTGCAGCTTAAGAAAACCTCAAATTCAAAAACTCAAAAAATCAGAATATTGCATGAAATCAATTAGAAAAGGACTTTAAATAAAAAAATATGCGTCCTCCTGCAGTAAAATCTTGCATGTGTACTTAGTACTTGGTTTGGTCCTTTTGCATTAATCACTCCTTAACCCGGCGTGGCATGGATGCTAGCAGCTTTAACCCGGCGTGGCATGAATGCTAGCAGCTTTAACCCGGCTTGGCATGGATGCTAGCAGCTTTAACCCGGCGTGGCATGGATGCTAGCAGCTTTAACCCGGCTTGGCATGGATGCTAGCAGCTTTAACCCGGCATGGCATGGATGCTAGTAGCTTTAATCCGGCATGGCATGGATGCTAGCAGCTTTAACCCGGCATGGCATGGATGCTAGCAGCTTTAACCCGGCGTGGCATGGATGCTAGTAGCTTTAACCCGGCGTGGCATGGATGCTAGTAGCTTTAACCCGACATGGCATGGATGCTAGCAGCTTTAACCCGGCATGGCATGGATGCTAGCAGCTTTAACCCGGCTTGGCATGGATGTCCCTGTTTTTCCCTGTTTTTTCCTGTCCCCCCCCCTTCCTTTCCCCATCTCCCTTTTCTCTTTATCTTCCCTTCCCCCCTGTTCTTTCCCCTATTCCCTTTCCGTTCTCCTTCCCGTGTTTCCTGTTGTTTTTTCCGCTTTGTTTTTTATTGTGTTGTTTCATCTTTACCCTGCATATCTCTTTGCGTGGCGTGGATGCTAGCAGCTTTAACCCGGCGTGGCATGGATGCTAGCAGCTTGTGGCATATCTCAGCTGTTATGGAGACCAACATGCTTCCATCACAGCCTTGAGCTCTTCTTTATTGTTTGCTCTCTTCCCGTTCAGCTTTCTCTGACGATGCCCCACATGTTTTCAATGGGGTTCAGGTCAGGTGGGTTTGCGGGCCAATCCAGCATGGTGATCCATGGTTGTTGAAGCAGGATTTTGTAGTTTTGGCAGTGTGGGCAGATGCCAAGTCCTGCTGGAAGATGAAGTCTGCATCCCCATACAGCTGGTCCACTGAAGCAAGCATGAAGGTCTCCAAAATGTCCTGGTAGACGGCTGCATTGATGCTGGATTTGATGAAGCTCACAGGTCCATTCCTTATGAAGTCCTCCACACGTCTGAAAGGTCCTTTCCTGACCATCTTCTCCAGGCTGCTGTCAGCCCTCCGGCTTCTCCACCGTTTTCTTCCACACTTCTTCCTTCCACTTAACTGTCCATTAATGTGCTTTGAGACAGCACTCTGAGAACATCCAGCTTCTTTTCTATCACTTTTTGTGTCTTTCCACCTTGTGCAGGGAGTCAATGATGGTTTTCTGCACAACTGTCAGATCAGCATCTTCCCCATGATTGTGAATTCTTCTAAACCAACACAGAGACTTTTTAAAGGCTCAGGGTCCTTATGGAGGTGTTTGGATTACTGACCTGATTAGAATGTGACACTCTGAACCTACAATACTGGAGCTTTTCACAATATTCTTATTTTTGAGTTTTTGAATTTGAGGTTTTCTTAAGCTGCAACTTGTAATCAGTAACATCCAAACAAAGCTTGAAATATATTGATTCACATATTATTTATCTAAACAATATGTAAATTGCACCTTTTAAGTTGAGTTACAGAAATACATGTACTTTTTTCAGGATAATTTTTGGGTAGTACCTGCAAATGAATATAAGTACATACTGTATGAGTAATCTTATATAAAAGAACTGCGGTATATAAATGAATATTACTATATAAATGAATCGTAGTGTATAAACGAGTATTAGTTTAGAAATACTGTATTAGTATGTGAATAAATAGTAGTACTGTATATAAATGATTATTAATAGATAAATGAGTATTAGTAACTGAATGACTATTAGTATATAAATCATTTTAGTATAGAAATGAGCATAAGTTTATGAATGAATATTAGTATGACTGCAACGATGTCTTTCACCGTTAGATGACACATCATGTCCCACATTTCCCTCTCGTCAGGTTGTCCATCACCCCAGCACTTGGCTTGTATTCTTTCTGTTTATTTTTCTTTTACACTAAAAAAGCACATCACAGTTGAATTTATTCACATTATGAAAAACACAGAAAAACATCATAAAAAGAAAAAATAAATTGAATTAAATCATAATAAACAAACAATTAATAATTATATATTATTAAAGATAAAAACATAAATAATACTGAATAAAACCAGATGAATAAATAAAATTAATAGATAAAAAAAATATAGAAATTAGATAAAGGCCAAAATGTTGAAGCTTGACTGTCACAATAAAAGCATGTTTTCTAACTGACCTGTCAGTGAGTTAGTATGAAAAATAAGCTGTATTAGACTGAAAGACCCAAACATACAGAGATTCCTTCTTTTCTTCCTCCCTATTCCTTTTCAGTAATTAAAAACTGAAAAGGTATTACTTTAAATTCAGCATTCTACAAGTTAAACAGACACAAAAAGCTGAATTTAATACGACTTATATCAGGTTTTAAATCACTGGCTTCAGGTTTTCCCTTTTATTTATTTTCATCGTCGCTTATGAACTGAGAGACTGATAGAGTCATTAAAACAACCCACTTGTGGAGCTCACTAGCACATTAACCTCCACCGTTTCCACTCTTTATCTTGCATCTCTGGGACATCAAATGCTCTGGCAGCGCTTCATTCCTGTACCTTCACACTAAATGAGTTTTTTCTCTGGTTTAAACCCATCAGCTGCAGCTGGAAATAAATCAAGGACTTAGTTTAATCTTTCACAGCCCACTCTTTGGGTCCCTGCCCAGCAAGTGGCTGATGAGCACTCCTTTAAATTAAGGCTTTCTAGACCTTCCTCTGTTTAAAGCACCTTTAAAAAGATGATTTTTGATCTGGGAGATGTGGGAGAGAGACCTCAAAGATTCACTTTATTTGGGTCAAATTACATGTTAAACTTTTCTTGATTCCAATCAGAACTGTGTATTTTGGTGTTGATGTTAGCTCGATTTAAAAAAAAGAAGCAACACTTTCTCCCTCTTATAAGTAGATTTTCATTTTACCCTATAATGCATGCATACTAGTTACCACTTCTTTTCATTTAAACTGCAAACACACTGCAAAAACTCAAATTTTAGCAAGTATATTTTCTAATTTCTGGTCAAAATATCTCATCACACACAAAATAAGCCAAAATTACTTAAAGAGAAACATTTCAGTGAGATATAGGAACTTGTTTTAGGACAAATGCATCTTATTTCAAGAAATCTTTTCAAGAAAATTTCAATTGTTCTATTGGCAGAATTTCTTCTTATTACAAACAAAAAAATAATCTTGGCCACTCTTATAATAAGAAAAAAAAAGATATACATTCATATATATACATTATATATATATATATACACACACACACACACACACACACACACATATATATATATATATATATATATATATATATATATATATATATATATATATATATATATATAATTTTTGCTTGTAATAAGAAAAAAATTCTGCCAATGGAACAATTGAAATTTTCTTGATAAGATTTCTTGAAATAAGATGCATTAGTCCTAAAACAAGATTCTATATCTCACTGAAATGTTTCTCTTTAGATGATTTTGTCTTATTTTGAGAGTGATGAGATATTTTGACTAGAAATTAGAAAATATACCTGGTAAGATTTGAGTTTTGCAGTCAGCAGTATTCCATGTTTCCCACTGGCTCTGTTATACATTCCCTTCATCTCTTCACATATTCCTGCATGTCTTTAGATAGAAGCGTTTTAGGCATCGCCATGCTCTAAGCAGTTGGAGTTCTTCCAACCTTGTCTGTAATGGCATCATCCATCTGACCCAAAGGCCATCCCATCTTTTTCCTCTCAGGCTTGAGACACTCTATAAGATTATCGGGCTGTATATATCTTGGCATTTGAAAGGGAAATCCTGATCTGAGCCTTGGCTGGGGTTGATGGTCTAAAAAGATTATCTATGCCTATGTGTGACAAGGTTACAGATCTGGACTGAAAAGATAAAATGTGGGCGGCAGAAATAGTAAAAAACCCGACATCCTTTGAATCCTGAACATATTAAAATCAAATCAGCAGCTGGGTCAGAGAAGTAAACCCACAACAGCAAAATTCTCTGAATTACAGACATGAATGAAGTCTGTGTGCTGCAGTGGTGATGAATGTTTGTACAAATAAACAGACACTGAGATTCAGAACATGTAGCTACATGCTACGAGCCAAACAAATGAGATGGAAAGTACCGAATAAGGTGAAACATCGACGTTGCCGAGAAAAAGTCTGGGGAAGACACCATAATCTCCTTCATCTATTCCCCGCATCTATGATAATATGAGGTGATAATGAGAATCTCCTCTTCGTCCTAATTACAATGAGAATCTCCCGTTCCCCTCATCGTAATGAGAATCTACCGTTCCACCCATCACGATGAGAATCTCCGGTTCCACCTCATCGTAATGAGAATCTCCCGTTCCACCTCATTGCGATGAGAATCTCCCGTTCCACCTCATTGCAATGAGAATCCCCGTTCCACCTCATCACTGTGTCCTGTTGCTCCTCCTACACCTGTTTCTTGCAAAGCTGATAGCGATGCATTCTTAAAGTTTTTCATCAGCAAAATTCAGAATATTAAGGCTAAACTCCCCCTGCTCTCACTCTGTAACCCTGTCACTATTGCTGAACCTGCACCTTATGAGTGGTCCTCTTTTAATCTGGTAACCCAAGCTGATATCTCAGCTTTGGTGACCAGAATGAAGCCCTCCTTTTGTCCCTCTGATGCTCTTCCTTGTAAACTCTTTCTGAAAGTGTTTGATGTCATTGGCCCCTGGGTTACCAAGCTGGTTAACACCTCACTGTCATCTGGTGCTTTTCCCAGCTCATTCAAACATGCTTTTGTGGAACCACTTCTCAAAAAATCTAGTTTAGATGCTACTGATCCAAATAGTTTCAGGCCGATATCTAAGCTTCCATTTCTATCCAAACTCTTAGAGAAAGTGGTCTCTGAACAACTGACATCCTTTCTAGAGACAAACAATATTTTTGACCCCTTTCAGTCTGGTTTCCGCAAACATCACTCTACGGAAACCGCCCTCCTCAAAGTCTCTAGTGACATTATGATGTCCGCAGACTGTGAGAAATGCACTGTTTTAGTCTTGTTGGATCTCTCTTCGGCATTTGACACTGTCGATCATGAAATCTTGTTAACAAGACTGCATGAATTGATTGGAATGTCAGGACCTGTTCTGTCCTGGTTTGCTTCCTTTTTGTCTGGTAGGAGTTTTAGTGTTTCAGTAAATGAGTTTGTGTCTGATTCTGCAGAATTGCTGTGTGGAGTACCTCAGGGTTCTGTTTTAGGCCCAATTCTGTTCCTTTTGTATGTCCTTCCCCTAGGAAACATAATCAGGGAGTTTGTTGATGTTTCATACCATCTATTTGCAGATGATATCCAGCTGTACTGCTCATTTAAGGTCTCTGAGATTCACAAATTGATCTCCTTAATGAGCTGTCTTGTGCAAATCAAACAATGGCTCGCTGCAAACTCCCTGCAGTTAAACTCTGATAAAACAGAGGTGCTGGTGTTTGGCCCTGATGATGCCATTCCTGGTATCAACCACTATTTGGGTGATCTGAGTGCTTCCTCCAAATCAAGCCTCAGAAATCTTGGTGTTTTCTTTGATAAAGATATGTCACTAGAACACCACTCTAAGCAGCTTACGAGGAACTGTTTCTTCCAGTTAAGGAACATCTCCAAACTGAGAACCGTTGTCTCAAAAGATGACCTCGAGTTGATTATTCACGCTTTTGTTTCGTCTCGTTTAGACTATTGCAACAGTTTATTTTCTTGTCTAAACAAAAAGGACCTATCTCGTCTGCAGCAGGTGCAAAACTCTGCAGCGAGACTGCTGTCTCGTACCAACAGGAGGGCTCATATTACTCCAGTTTTAAAGTCGCTCCACTGGCTTCCGGTTTCTTTTCGCTTTCGCTTTAAAATTTTGGCACTGACTTTCAGAGCTCTGCAGGGTCAGGCTCCATCTTACATCAGGGACCTTTTATGCCCCTATGCTCCCTCTCGGAGGCTAAGGTCACTGGACCAGCATCTGCTCATGGTCCCTCGTACTCGCTTCAAGACACGAGGGGATCGTTCCTTCCAGGCCGTTGCACCGAAGCTCTGGAACGATCTCCCGTTGTCTCTACGTTTGTTGGACTCCATTGATGTCTTTAAGAGCAAACCGAAAACCTACCTGTTTCTCCAAGCGTTCTAACTTCAGTAGCGAAAAGGCTGTTTTGAGACCTCCATGCTGATTTTTATTCAAATTTTCACGTTGCTTGTATTGTTTTTTGTATTTTATATTTGCTGTATTTTTTCTTGTATTTTAATTGTTCCCTCTGTGCAGCACCTTGTGACGTCCCCTTGTCTGTGAAAGGCGCTATAGAAATAAAACTTACTTACTTACTTACTCATCACGATAAGATTTTCCTGTTCCACCTCATCACAATGAGAATCTCCGGTACAACCTCATCGTAATGAGAATCTCCCATTCCAACCCATCCTGATGAGAATCTCCTGTTCCACCTCATTGCGATGAGAATCTCCCGTTCCACCTCATCACGATAAGATTTTCCTGTTCCAACTCATCAAAATGACAATCTCCGGATCCACCTCATCGTAATGAGAATCTCCCATTCCAACCCATCCTGATGAGAATCTCTTGCTCCACCTCATTGCGATGAGAACCTCCCGTTCCACCTCATCACGATAAGATTTTCCTGTTCCACCTCATCACAATGACAATCTCCGGATCCACCTCATCGTAATGAGAATCTCCCATTCCAACCCATCACGATGAGAATCTCCCGTTTCACCTCATCCAGATGAGAATCTCCTGTTCACCCTTATCGCAATGAGAATCTTCCGTTCCACCTCATCACAATGAGAATCTCCCATTCCACCTCATCAACATGAAATTCTTCCGTTCCACCTCATTGTAATGAGAATCTCCGGTTCCACCTCATCAAAATGAGAATCTCCAGTTCCACCTCATTGTAATGAGAATCTCCCGTTCTACCTCATCCTGATGAGAAACTCCTGTTCCAACCCATCCTGATGAGAATCTCCTGTTCCACCTCATTGCGATGAGAATCTCCCGCTCCACCTCACACGAAAGATTTTCCTGTTCCAACTCATCACAATGACAATCTCCGGATCCACCTCATCGTAATGAGAATCTCCCATTCCAACCCATCCTGATGAGAATCTCTTGTTCCACCTCATTGCGATGAGAATCTCCCGCTCCACCCTCATTGCGATGAGAATCTCCCGTCCCACCTCATCACAATGACAATCTCCGGATCCACCCCATCGTAATGAGAATCTCCCATCCCAACCCATCACGATGAGAATCTCCCGTTTCACCTCATCCAGATGAGAATCTCCTGTTCACCCTTATCGCAATGAGAATCTTCCGTTCCACCTCATCACAACAAATCTCCCATTCCACCCCATCAACATAAATTCTTCCTCCACCTCATTTAATGAGAATCTCCGGTTCCACCTCTCAACATGAGAATCTCCAGCCCACCTCATTTAATGAGAATCTCCCGTCTCACCTCATCCTATGAGAAACTCCTGTTCCACCTCATCACAACGAGAATCTCCCTTCCACCTCATCACAACGAAATCTCTCTCTCCACCTCATCAATGAAATCTCCCTTCCACCCTCACCACAACGAGAATCTCCGACAACCTCATCGAATGAGAATCCCCCATTCCAACCCATCCTATGAGAATCTCCTTCCACCTCATTCGATGAGAATCTCCCTTCCACCTCATCACATAAGATTTTCCTTTCCAACTCATCACAATACAATCTCCGATCCACCTCACCGAATGAGAATCTCCCATTCCAACCCTCCTATGAGAACTCTTGTTCCACCTCATTCGATGAGAACTCCCCCCCACCTCATCACATAAGATTTTCCTGTTCCACCTCATCACAATACATCTCCCCACCTCTCATGAGAATCTCCCATTCCAACCCATCACGATGAGAATCTCCCCGCTTCACCTCATCCAGATGAGAATCTCCTGTTCACCCTTATCGCAATGAGAATCTTCCGTTCCACCTCATCACAATGAGAATCTCCCATTCCACCTCATCAACATGAAATTCTTCCGTTCCACCTCATTGTAATGAGAATCTCCGGTTCCACCTCATCAAAATGAGAATCTCCAGTCCACCCTCATTGTAATGAGAATCTCCCGTTCCACCTCATCACAATGACAACTCCGGACCACCTCATCGAATGAGAATCTCCCATTCCAACCCATCACGATGAGAATCTCCCGTTTCACCTCATCCAGATGAGAATCTCCTGTTCACCCTTATCGCAATGAGAATCTTCCGTTCCACCTCATCACAACAGAATCTCCCATTCCACCTCATCAACATGAAATTCTTCCGTTCCACCTCATTGTAATGAGAATCTCCGGTTCCACCTCATCAAAATGAGAATCTCCAGTTCCACCTCATTGTAATGAGAATCTCCCGTTCTACCTCATCCTGATGAGAAACTCCTGTTCCACCTCATCACAATGAGAATCTCCCGTTCCACCTCATCACAATGAGAATCTCTCTCTTCACCTCATCGTAATGAGAATCTCCCGTTCCACCTCATCACAATGAGAATCTCCGGACAACCTCATCGAATGAGAATCTCCCATTCCAACCCATCCTGATGAGAATCTCCTGTTCCACCTCATTGCGATGAGAATCTCCCGTTCCACCTCATCACGATAAATTTTCCTTCCAACTCATCACAATACAACTCCGACCACCTCATCGAATGAGAATCTCCCATTCCAACCCATCCTGATGAGAATCTCTTGTTCCACATCATTGCGATGAGAATCTCCCGTTCCACCTCATCACGATAAGATTTTCCTGTTCCACCTCATCACAATGACAATCTCCGGATCCACCTCATCGATAAATCTCCCATTCCAACCCATCCATGAGAATCTCCCGTTTCACCTCATCCAGATGAGAATCTCCTGTTCACCCTTATCGCAATGAGAATCTTCCGTTCCACCTCATCACAATAGAATCTCCCATTCCACCTCATCAACATAAATTCTTCCGTTCCACCTCATTGTATGAGAACTCCGGTTCCACCTCATCAAAATAGAACTCCAGTTCCACCTCATTGTAATGAGAACTCCCGTTCTACCTCATCCTGATGAGAAACTCCTGTTCCAACCCATCCTGATGAGAATCTCCTGTTCCACCTCATTGCGATGAGAATCTCCCGTTCCACCTCATCACGATAAGATTTTCCTGTTCCAACCATCACAATACAATCTCCGGATCCACCTCATCGAATGAGAATCTCCCATTCCAACCCATCCTATGAGAATCTCTTGTTCCACCTCATTGCGATGAGAATCTCCCGTTCCACCTCATCGCGATGAGAATCTCCCGTTCCACCTCATCACAATGACAATCTCCGGATCCACCTCATCGTATGAGAACTCCCATTCCAACCCATCCATGAGAATCTCCCCCGTTTCACCTCATCCAGATGAGAATCTCCTTTCACCCTTATCGCAATGAGAATCTTCCGTTCCACCTCATCACAATAGAATCTCCCATTCCACCCCATCAACATAAATCTTCCGTCCACCTCATTGTAATGAGAATCTCCGGTTCCACCTCATCAAAATGAGAATCTCCAGTTCCACCTCATTGTAATGAGAATCTCCCGTTCTACCTCATCCTGATGAGAAACTCCTGTTCCACCTCATCACAATGAGAATCTCCCGTTCCACCTCATCACAATGAGAATCTCTCTCTTCACCTCATCGTAATGAGAATCTCCCGTTCCACCTCATCACGATGAGAATCTCACATTTCACCTCATTGTAATGAGAATCTCCCGTTCCACCTCATCGTAATGAGAATCTCCCGTTCCACCTCATCGCGATGATAATCTCCCGTTCCACCTCATCGTGATGAGAAACTCCCGTTCCACCTCATCGTGATGAGAAACTCCCGTTCCACCTCATCGTAATGAGAATCTCCCATTCCACCTCATCGTAATGAGAATCTCCCGTTCCACCTCATCGTAATGAGAATCTCCCGTTCCACCTCATCATGATGAGAATCTCCCGTTCCACCTCATCGCGATGAGAAACTCCCGTTTCACCTCATCGTAATGAGAATCTCCCTTTCCACCTTATTGCATTAAGAATCTCCAGTTCCACCTCATTGTAATGAGAATCTCCCGTTCCACCTTATCATGATGAGAATCTCCTGTTCCACCTCATCGTAATGAGAATCTCCCCTTCCACCTCATTGTAATGAGAATCTCCCGTTCCACCTCATCGTGATGAGAAACTCCCGTTCCACCTCATCGTGATGAGAATCTCCCGTTCCACCTCATCGTAATGAGAATCTCCCGTTCCACCTCATCGTAATGAGAATCTCCCGTTCCACCTCATTATGATGAGAATCTCCCGTTCCACCTCATCGTAATGAGAATCTCCCGTTCCACCTCATCATAATGAGAATCTCCCGTTCCACCTCATTGTAATGAGAATCTCCCGTTTCCACTTCATCGCGATGAGAATCTCACATTCCACCTCTATGTAATGAGAATCTCCCATTTCCACCTCATCACGATGAGAGTCTCCCATTCCACCTCATCGTGATGAGAGTCTCCCGTTCCACCTCATCGTAATGAGAATCTCCCATTCCACCTCATCATGATGAGAATCTCACATTTCACCTCATCATAATGAGAATCTCCCATTCCACCTCGTCATGATGAGAATCTCACATTTCACCTCATCGCAATGAGAATCTCCCGTTCCACCTTATCGCGATGTGAATCTTTCGTTCCACCTCATCGTAATGAGAATCTCCCGTTCCACCTCATCGTAATGAGAATCTCCCGTTCCACCTCATCGTAATGAGAATCTCCCGTTCCACCTCATCATGATGAGAATCTCCCGTTCCACCTCATCATGATGAGAATCTCCCGTTCCACCTCATCGTAATGAGAATCTCCCGTTCCACCTCATCATAATGAGAATCTCCCCTTCCACCCTATCGTGATGAGAATCTCTTTCTGATCAGAAACTTGATCACATCTGTGAGTCTGAGCGTAAAAATCTGCATGTCTGTAATTACTTCACTTTAAACTGCTTCATATTTGGGTTTGGATACTAACACACATACAAGTACGCAGAATTACTCAGTAAATGGTGCCGCCATCATTAACGGTGTGACGCAGACTTGCAGCCGTTATGAAACCATTTTCTCTCATCAGTCTCTCCCGGCGTTTGTTCCACTCTGTCCCGTTATAAACAGGAATTTAAACGTCTGCGACTGACCCGGTGCTCTGAAGCTCCTCCCGTCAGCAGCTGATATCAAAACAGAATCAGCCCGAACGTCTTGATGCCACTTTCTTAATCAGCTCCTCGCACTCTGAAAGCAAACATCTGCAGAGATGCTGCGTCAGCTGCAACAGCGACGGCTCGTTGTGTTGGGAAAAGCATCACATCAAATATTAAGCACATGGCCGCTGGGTGGCTGGGACCTGACAGCGCGAGTGAGGAAATGGGATTGGAAGGGCCGATGTTTCTGTTTGAAGAGCGGCTTGTAATCAGTGTCTGATTTCATTAGTGTGAGACGAGCCGGTGATGAATCACAGAGCGGCTGGGTGGCGTTCAGCCTTTTCATTACAGAATCACATCCACACTCGGCTGCTGCACACCAGATAAAACTTTCTGTGTCCGTCCCAAACTAACCGATGCAAAGAGATTAACTTTGTCCAGAGTGTAGCTTGAAGTTGAAGGTTGGAGGTCACATCTGCAGATGTGGGGGCTCTTCCATGAGCGGAAGCTACGCCGGACGTCTCGCTGGAGGAAAAACCAAACATGCATCAGCATTTCAGGCCCCATCTGCAGACCGCACTTCAACATTTAGTGGTCTTAATGTGAGTTTAAAAAAAACACTGAAATGGAGAAGAATCCGACTGTAATCGAGTGAAATCATCTGTCCCTCACACGTCCCTCATTTAGTGAAAAATCCCTCAAACTAGTCTGTAAAGCTTCTTTTGAGAGTTCTTTGCATTTTCAAGTAAAATATCTTAAATCAAGTGGAGGCAGGGCAGGGAGGGGGTGGAGCATCCTCACTGCCTGGTGGAAAAAGCTGCCTCTGAGCCTGCTGGTTCTGGTTCTGGCCCAGAGACTCTGCAGCCTTCTGCCTGAAGGCAGCGGGGTGAAGACACTGTGGGCGGGGTGGGGGTGGGGGGGTCACCTGTGATCCTGGTGGCTCTGCAGGTGAGGCGGGAGTGGTAAATGTCCAACGGAGAGTGGAGGGGGGACACCGACGATCTTCCCAGATGCTTTCACAGTTATGTTGCAGCAGGATGAGGTGCAGACTCCTACTGATCCACCAGCAGTACTTGGTCCTGGTACTTATCCAGCAGCAGTTCTTGGTCCTGGTACTGACCCACCAGCAGTACTTGGTCCTGGTACTGATCCACCAGCAGTACTTGGTCCTGGTACTGACCCACCAGCAGTACTTGGTCCTGGTACTGACCCACCAGCAGTACTTGGTCCTGGCACTGATCCACAAGCAGTACTTGGTCCTGGTACTGACCCACCAGCAGTACTTGGTCCTGGTACTGACCCACCAGCAGTTCTTGGTCCTGGTACTTATCCAGCAGCAGTTCTTGGTCCTGGTACTGACCCAGCAGCAGTACTTGGTCCTGGTACTGACCCAGCAGCAGTTCTTGGTCCTGGTACTGACCCACCGGCAGTACTTGGTCCTGGTACTTATCCAGCAGCAGTTCTTGGTCCTGGTACTGACCCACCAGCAGTACTTGGTCCTGGTACTGACCCAGCAGCAGTTCTTGGTCCTGGTACTGATCCACCGGCAGTACTTGGTCCTGGTACTTATCCAGCAGCAGTTCTTGGTCCTGGTACTGACCCACCAGCAGTACTTGGTCCTGGCACTGACCCAGCAGCAGTACTTGGTCCTGGTACTTACCCAGCAGCAGTTCTTGGTCCTGGTACTGACCCACCAGCAGTACTTGGTCCTGGTACTGACCCAGCAGCAGTTCTTGGTCCTGGTACTTATCCAGCAGCAGTTCTTGGTCCTGGTACTGACCCACCAGCAGTACTTGGTCCTGGTACTGACTCAGCAGCAGTTCTTGGTCCTGGTACTGACCCACCGGCAGTACTTGGTTCTGGCACTGACCCACCAGCAGTACTTGGTCCTGGTACTGACCCAGCAGCAGTACTTGGTTCTGGCACTGGCCCAGCAGCAGTACTTGGTCCTGGTACTGACCCAGCAGCAGTTCTTGGTCCTGGTACTGATCCACCAGCAGTACTTGGTTCTGGCACTGACCCAGCAGCAGTACTTGGTCCTGGTACTGACCCACCAGCAGTACTTGGTTCTGGCACTGACCCACCGGAAGTACTTGGTTCTGGCCCTGACCCACCGGAAGTACTTGGTCCTGGTACTGACCCACCAGCAGTACTTGGTCCTGGTACTGACCCAGCAGCAGTTCTTGGTCCTGGTACTTATCCAGCATCAGTTCTTGGTCCTGGTACTGACCCACCAGCAGTACTTGGTTCTGGCACTGACCCAGCAGCAGTTCTTGGTCCTGGTACTGACCTACCGGCAGTACTTGGTTCTGGCACTGACCCACCAGCAGAACTTGGTCCTGGTACTGACCCAGCAGCAGTTCTTGGTCCTGGTACTGACCCACCGGCAGTACTTGGTCCTGGTACTGACCCAGCAGCAGTTCTTGGTCCTGGCAGTACTTGGTTCTGGCACTGACCCACCAGCAGTACTTGGTCCTGGTACTGACCCAGCAGCAGTACTTGGTTCTGGCACTGACCCAGCAGCAGTACTTGGTCCTGGTACTGACCCAGCAGCAGTACTTGGTCCTGGTACTTATCCACCAGCAGTTCTTGGTCCTGGTACTGACCCACCAGCAGTACTTGGTTCTGGTACTGACCCAGCAGCAGTACTTGGTCCTGGTACTGACCCACCAGCAGTACTTGGTCCTGGTACTGACCCAGCAGCAGTACTTGGTCCTGGTACTGATCCACCAGCAGTACTTGGTCCTGGCTCTGACCCACCAGCAGTACTTTATCCTGGTACTGACCCACCAGCAGTTCTTGGTCCTGGCACTGACCCACCAGCAGCACTTTATCCTGATACTGACCCACCAGCAGAACTTGGTCCTGGTACTGACCCACCAGCAGTGCTTGGTCCTGGCACTGACCCACCAGCAGTACTTGGTCCTGGCACCTGCACCCCACCAGCAGCAGTACTTGGTCCTGGTACTGACCCACCAGCAGTACTTGGTCCTGGTACTGACCCACCAGCAGTTCTTGGTCCTGGTACTGACCCACCAGCAGTACTTGATCCTGGCACTGACCCACCAGCAGTACTTGGTCCTGGTACTGACCCACCAGCAGTACTTGGTCCTGGCACTGACCCACCAGCAGTACTTGGTCCTAGTACTGACCCACCAGCAGTACTTGGTCCTGGCACTGACCCACCAGCAGTACTTGGTCCTGGTACTGACCCACCAACAGTACTTGGTCCTGGTACTGACCCACCAGCAGTACTTGGTCCTGATTCTGACCCACCAGCAGTACTTGGTCCTGGTACTGACCCACCAGCAGTACTTGGTCCTGGCACTGACCCACCGGCAGTACTTGGTCCTGGTACTGACCCACCAGCAGTACTTGGTCCTGGTACTGACCCAGCAGCAGTACTTGGTCCTGGTACTGACCCACCAGCAGTACTTGGTCCTGGCACTGACCCACCAGCAGAACTTGGTCCTGGCACTGACCCACCGGCAGTACTTGGTCCTGGTACTGACCCACCAGCAGAACTTGGTCCTGGCACTGACCCACCGGCAGTACTTGGTCCTGGTACTGACCCACCAACAGAACTTGGTCCTGGCACTGACACACCAGCAGTACTTTATCCTGGTACTGACCCACCAGCAGTACTTGGTCCTGGCACTGACCCACCAGCAGTACTTTATCCTGATACTGACCCACCAGCAGAACTTGGTCCTGGTACTGACCCACCAGCAGTACTTGGTCCTGGCACTGACCCACCAGCAGTACTTGGTCCTGGCACTGACCCACCAGCAGTACTTGGTCCTGGCACTGACCCACCAGCAGAACTTGGTCCTGGTACTGACCCACCAGCAGTACTTGGTCCTGGTACTGATCCACCAGCGGTACTTGGTCCTGGTACTGACCCACCAGCAGTACTTTATCCTGGTACTGACCCACCAGCAGTTCTTGGTCCTGGCACTGACCCACCAGCAGTACTTGGTCCTGCTACTGACCCACCAGCAGAACTTGGTCCTGGCACTGACCCACCAGCAGTACTTGGTCCTGGCACTGACCCACCAGCAGTACTTGGTCCTGGTACTGACCCAGCAGCAGTACTTGGTCCTGGTACTGATCCACCAACAGTACTTGGTCCTGGTACTGACCCACCAGCAGTACTTGGTCCTGGTACTGACCCACCAGCAGTACTTGGTCCTGGTACTGACCCACCAGCAGAACTTGGTCCTGGCACTGACCCACCAGCAGTACTTGGTCCTGGCACTGACCCACCGGCAGTACTTGGTCCTGGTACTGACCCACCAGCAGTACTTGGTCCTGGCACTGACCCACCAGCAGTACTTGGTCCTGGCACTGACCCACCGGCAGAACTTGGTCCTGGCACTGACCCACCGGCAGTACTTGGTCCTGGTACTGACCCACCGGCAGTACTTGGTCCTGGTACTGACCCAGCAGCAGTACTTGGTCCTGGCACTGACCCACCGGCAGTACTTGGTCCTGGTACTGACCCACCGGCAGTACTTGGTCCTGGTACTGACCCAGCAGCAGTACTTGGTCCTGGTACTGACCCAGCAGCAGTACTTGGTCCTGGCACTGACCCAGCAGCAGTACTTGGTCCTGATTCTGACCCAGCAGCAGTACTTGGTCCTGGCACTGACCCAGCAGCAGTACTTGGTCCTGGCACTGACCCAGCATCAGTACTTGGTCCTGGTACTGACCCAGCAGCAGTACTTGATCCTGATTCTGACCCAGCAGCAGTATTTGGTCCTGGCACTGACCCACCGGCAGTACTTGGTCCTGGTACTGACCCACCGGCAGTACTTGGTCCTGGTACTGACCCACCAGCAGTACTTGGTCCTGGCACTGACCCAGCAGCAGTACTTGGTCCCGGTACTGACCCAGCAGCAGTACTTGGTCCTGGCACTGACCCAGCAGCAGTACTTGGCCCTGATTCTGACCCAGCAGCAGTACTTGATCCTGATTCTGACCCAGCAGCAGTATTTGGTCCTGGTACTGACCCACCAGCAGTACTTGGTCCTGGCACTGACCCAGCAGCAGTACTTGGTCCTGATACTGACCCAGCAGCAGTACTTGGTCCTGGTACTGACCCAGCAGCAGTACTTGGTCCTGGCACTGACCCAGCAGCAGTACTTGGTCCTGGTACTGACCCAGCAGCAGTACTTGGTCCTGGTACCGGATGAGGGTGGGCAGTCAGGACTGGTGGTGCTGATGAAGTTCACGGACTCCAGCTGATCATCCTGAAGTCGACCTGCAGATGTGAATCCAGTTATTGAGGACGATAAACAACGTGTCAGTTGCTGAAGCGTCTCGTCTGACACCAGATAACTAAACACATTTCCACCTTAAATAAGGTCTGCTTTGATCCAGTCACAGGCCTTTACTTAGACCAGGATCCTGTGAGAAGTTAGAACCAGACTGGAACAAACTTTAGTAAAAACTGTAATTCTCCATGACTGCATTATGAAATAAACTAAAGACAATTTCAAAGTTGGAGTTTAAGACATGACTGAAAATATAAGCTGAGAATATTTCTCCTGATGTAATGAGTGTTTTATGAGAGATGAAGATGCTCGATGAAGGTTTTATTGCTTCAACTTGAGCATGAGGTCAGAAAATAAGTGAATTTTCCTCAGATGGATGTAAACACAAGCGTCTGAGGAGCTGAGCTGTAACGTGGTTTGTGTTTGATATGCTGCTGCTCACGAACAGTCCTGATGAATGCATGTTTAACCCGTCCTCCCGAAGCCTGACACCTCTACACGTCCACGTCTCCTCAGAGATGTGAGGAACATGTCCACACAGATGGACACGTTCTTCATGCTCGGTTCTGATATTCCGACAATCCCTAGCCCAAACGTTGTTTGTCGGCATGATGCAACGTTTGGCAGAAATGTAAGTGATGTTGACAGGTGGGGACCCATGTCGGAGTGGAGGAAAGTCGGCATGACTGTTCCCCCTGAAAGAAATCAGCTGCGTCTGCTTCAATCCAAAAGACCGAACAGCGTTTACTGGATGTTTCCCGGATGTTGTCTTGAAGTTTCCTGGAAGTTTACCGGACATTTACCGGATGTTTATTGGACATTTATTGGATGCTCAACGGACATTTATTGGACATTTACTGGACGTTTACCGGACCTTTACCGGACATTCACCGGATGTTTATTGGACATTTACAGGATGTTTATTGGACGATTACTGGAGGTTTACCGTACGTTTATTGGACATTTATTGGACGTTTACCGGATGTTTATTGGACATTTACTGGACATTTACGGACATTTACCGGACGTTTACCGGACGTTTATTGGACATTTACAGGATGTTCATTGGACGATTACTGGAGGTTTACCGGATTTTATTGGATGTTTACTGGACGTTTATTGGACATTTACCGGACGTTTATTGGACGTTTATTAGATGTTTACCGGACGTTTATTGGACATTTATTGGACGTTTATTGGACGATTATTGGACGATTACCAGATGTTTCCTCGTTCACCTGGACATGTGTTTGTAAACAGACACAAACTCCCAGCTCTCCTTCTTCTCATAGGATGATTCAAAGTCAACAAAACTTCAACTATATCGTGAAAGCTGGAGGTGCTAACGTTCTCTGCATCCAAACACCCGATGCATCCGTATCACATCTGAATCCAACACTTGGACGTCATTTATGCAGCTTACTGTTGTTTTTCCTTTAATATTTAATGGATTAAATTCTACCATCTAGACCAGGGATGCCTGCGTCCGCTCCTCCAGAGTTACTATCCTGCATTTTTGAGCCCAACACACCTGAATCATGGCTGCTTCCCTCATGCACAGGTCATCCAGAACCTGGTAACACGTTTAGAAGCAACCGTTTCATGTGAAATCTTCACCTGCTATGACTTTGTTCTGCTGCGTTTCGGCGTCATGGACGTGAGCAGGTGAAGCCGTCTCCTGGTTAGAATCTGGGACCAGAACTTATTTCCCAGCCTGAGCTTTGATCTTTATTCCTTTCCTCCGTCCTTCGCAGAGTCTCCGGGCAGAAAGCAGTGACGAGCCGGTGGAGCATCTCTCCGCCCTGGCTGACGTCCGGCTGCAGCCATCAAGCTGCGACCTTTAACCTGCACGGTGGCCGTCCGCAGTCAGGCGTGGCGAGGTTGGATGAGGGTCGCCCCCCCCCCCCGACCGAGGTCCCGTCAGCTGGAGGCCAGCAGATGGCTGCAGGTCTGGTCAGAACGAGGATGTCTCAGCCGTGACGGGGACATACCACATCCCCGCGGGGAGGAGGCGGGGCTTATCAGGCCCGGAACGTTCCCGTCCTGATCATTAAAGACCGAGGTTAAAACCAGATCAGGTTGTCCACGCGATCAGAGACGATGAAGACAGACGTCCAGATAAAGATTCTGGTCCAATCACACCAAGTCTGACCAGAACCTCCACACATCCACCCGTCTGTCCTGGTCCGGAGACAGACGGAGGACACTGTGGTGTCCCAACCATCCGTCCTGGTCCGGAGACAGACGCAGGACACGGTGGAGTCCCACCCGTCCGTCCTGGTCCTGACACAGACGCAGGACACGGTGGAGTCCCACCCGTCCGTCCTGGTCCGGAGACAGACGGAGGATGGGGTTGGGCGGTATGACGGTATTATACCGTGTGACGGTATAAAAGTGTGCACCAGTAGAGATTTTGCAATACCGTTTACACCGTGACGCTGGCCAACTTCGCACTTGCAGCTCAGCAGATTTTGTCACTGCAATTATACTGCCTCGACACATGGGGGCACTGGAGCCGCAAAACAAACTGCAGCAGCAGAAGAAGATGGCTGCAATCATGGCAGAGGCAGAGATTGAAGCTGAGGCAGCCCGACCCACTCATGATGACGAAGAGAAGGAGGAACTAATTCCTAAAAAGGGCGCTACGTCTGCTGTGTGGAACTTCTTCGGGTACAGAAAATCTGACGAGGAACAAAAAGTAATACTGTGCAAAGAGTGTCGCACGACGGTCGCTGCGGGAGGTGGGAACACCAGTAACCTCTTCCACCACTTAAAGTTAAAACATGCGAAGCAGTATTATGAAAGCCAAAGGATGCGTGGCGTATCCGCTGCATCAAAAACAAAAGCACCTCTTGTCCAAAAGAGCTTGGCGGAGCCTTTCGCCAAAGGCACTGCTTACGACAAAAAATCACGTCGATGGAGGGAGATGACGCAGGCCATCACGACGCACATATGTAAAGACATGATCCCAATTTATACAGTTGAAAAGCCGGTGTTCAGAGAATTACTCCACACCCTCGATCCGAGATATGTAATGCCTGGCCGCAAGCATTTTACAGAGGTGGAGTTGCCACGGCTATATGGAAAGTGCCGTAGCAAAATTGAAAAAGAGCTTCAAAGTGTTCTTCATTTTGCTACAACAGACATGTGGTCGAGCCGCACCACACAGCCTTACATGAGCCTGACGATCCATTTTATTAAAGACTGGGAACTGAAGAGTAGGTGTCTTCAAACCTCTTACTTCCCAGAGGACCACACAGGGGAAATGATCGCCCAAAACCTGAGGGAAGCACTGGAGTCATGGGGATTACCGGAGGCCCATCAGGTCTGTGTAACCACAGATAACGCCAGCAACAACGTCAAAGCACTGCAGCTTAATGACTGGACAAGGCTACAGTGTTTTGGACACCGTCTTCATTTGGCCATCGGTGAGTATGCATTATTATTTAATGAAATTAAATTAAATGAAAAATGTGTTATTTATCACTGGGGGACATTTCAATAAATAAAAAAAAAGTTAATAAATCAATTCAATAATAGCAAATACCTCTGCTTGTTGTTCTACCCTAGTTATAAGTGACTGCAATGTGACACTGTCATATACTTTTTTTCCTCTGTGTTTATTAACAGAAAGAAGTGTGAAAGAGCCACAAGTGGAACGTGCTGTTGGACTTTGCAAAAAAGTTGTGAGTGCCTTCTGCAACTCCTGGAAAAGGAAGCGTGAGCTGGCCACTGCTCAGGCAGAGCTGGGCTTGCCTGCTCACCAGCTCATAACCGAGACCCCAACAAGATGGGGCTCTCGACAGCAAATGATTGAAAGGATCCTAGAGCAGGAGAAAGCTCTGACACAAGTCCTCCGAGCTGACAAGAAGACCAGGCATTTGGTTCAGACATGGCAGGACATTGATGTACTGGAATCTGTGAGCAAAGCCCTGAGCCCTCTCGTTGCATTCACAGATGCCCTGTCCGGCGAGCAGTACGTGAGTGTCGCATATTTAAAGCCTGTGCTCCATCTTTTCAGTGCACAAATTCTTCAGCCACAGGATGATGACGTTGATCTCACCAAGAAAATCAAAGCTAACATTCTGGAGTACCTGGATGAAAAATATGCTGACCCCACCACCCAGGATCTGCTTGATATGGCTTCCCTGCTCGACCCTCGCTTTAAAGCCACGTTCATAAAGCCAGAGAAGGTGGACTTCATAAAGGCCAAAGCTGCTGCAAAGATTGAGAGCCTGGTGGGTGAACAGGAAAAGTCTGCAGGGAAAGACTCCACACCACCAGCTGAAGCTGCCACAGACATGCCAGAGCCTCCTGCTAAGAAGAGGAGTTTAGACAGCTTCTTCAAGATTGCATCACGCCAAGACCACACCGTCCCTCAGTCAGGTAGACAGTCCATTGAACTGGAGCTCAACAAGTACCTGCAAACAGTGGAGGCTGATGGGGAGACCAACCCCCTGGAATGGTGGAGGCAGCATGAGGTAAATTTTCCAAGAGTGGCAAGCCTGGCAAAAAAATACTTGTGCATTCAAGCCACAAGTGCCCCATCAGAGCGTGCTTTTAGCACAAGTGGAAACATCATCACTTGCCGCAGATCAGCCCTTAAACCAGAACGAGTTGATCAGCTGGTGTTTCTTGCGCACAATTTGTAATGTTCTGCATTGCACTAACTGTAAAATGTAAATAGTTTTTCTCATCTATTTTATTTTTTCTTTAGCCGGAGCTCTGTTTACATTTGCACACACTAGAGCTTAAGTTAAAGAAAGGGTTCAATATTTACAAAATGTTTGCACATTACAATTATTTATTATTCTATTATATTTCCTGGGCTTTCAAATTGCACAGATTGAAGAAAGGCTGAGTTTTAAAAAATCAGTTTTTTTTCTTCATTTGTGCATTATTATGTGCAATTTCCTTTCTTAATTATATTGCACTGACTGAAGCCATGTGACATTTCTATGCATGTCTATGTTTAACAAATGTTTTTCATTCGCTATTTTATTATCTGTTTCTTAGCTAGAGTTCAATGTTTACAAGACGTTTGCACATACTTTTTGGTTTATCATTTATTCTTTTATATTTTCTGTAAAATAGTTATCTGCTGTTATTTCCTATTGCACAGAGCTGAGTTTAATTTTTTTTTTTCTTCATGTTTGCTGCTGTCCATATGTGATTTTGAGAACATCACATATGCACTGACTGCACTGAATGAGGCCAGGTGAAATTTTATACATGACTGTTAAACAACTCAGGTCTTTTTCTGTGTGTGTATTCTGGCTACTGCTCAGGTATTTTTTCTGTTTTTATGGGAATGAAAGTTAAAAATAAAAGAGGAAAAATGTTTAATGTGACAGGGTGGTTATTTTAAGCCAATGATTGAATTTACTGGGGAAAAAACATACCGTGATATAAGATTTTGCTCATACCGCCCAACCCTAACGGAGGACACTGTGGAGTCCCACCCATCCGTCCTGGTCCGGAGACAGACGGAGGACCGGGTGGAGTCCCACCTGTCCGTCCTGGTCCGGAGACAGACGGAGGACCGGGTGGAGTCCCACCTGTCCGTCCTGGTCCGGAGACAGACGGAGGACCGGGTGGAGTCCCACCTGTCCGTCCTGGTCCGGAGACAGACGGAGGACACGGTGGAGTCCCACCCGTCCGTCCTGGTCTGGAGACAGACGGAGGACACGGTGGAGTCCCACCTGTCCGTCCTGGTCTGGAGACAGACGGAGGACACTGTGGAGTCCCACCCGTGTCCTTTTTGGTCCTTTTTGGCTCGGACCCCGGCGAACTCCATTGGGTGGGGGGGCGAGAAGCCTTCCTGATCTCCGGCTGCATTTGACATATTAAAAAAGTGCTCCAGAGTCTTGCTCACCATGAGGGGAAGTGGAAGATAAAGTTACATCATTCTGAGGGTGAACTATTCCTTTAAGTTTAATATCTGTAGTTCTCCCTTCATCCACTAGGGGCTCCAAAACAGAGAAATCCCAGCAGACTCCCATGTTAGAAAGACCAACTTCACAGCAGAAACACATCAGAAATAAACATGTTTACAGCAGGAATAAACATGTTTATAGCAGAAAAAATGTTTATAAAAAAAAAACATGTTTATAGCAGAAACAAACATGTTTACACAGAAAAACATGTTTACAGCAGAAACAAACATGTTTACATCAGAAAAACATGTTTACAGCAGAAACAAACATGTTTACATCAGAAATAAACATGTTTACAGCAGGAATCACCTCAGATTAGCAGTGATTAGCTTGGCTGTCAATCATTCGTCCCGTGGCTTGGAGTGATGACACATGCCGGATGTCGTCACGGCGATGTAACTGGATACTCCGTCTATTTGTTTTACAGTCTTTGTTTGCAACTGAGATTCGATTCCTATCGTTCATTAAAGGAGCTGTTCAAAAGAATCGATTCATTCTTGAACGTCACGTCTCTGTTGAAGATTAACCGTTTGTACGTCGTCTCTGTATTGCTTCACATTTTATGAAAAAATAAATAATTCTGACAACTTTTGTCCTGACGGCTGACTGTGAGGACGAGGATGTCCTAAACTGCACACCGCACTGGAGTTTCAGGTCCTGTCCCAGAGGTCCAGACAAGCTAGCGGTCAGAGCTGCTCCAGAACTTCTCTGAAAAAGCTTTTTCTGGAAGAATACTGAGCCAAGACCTGAGCTAGTACACCATAATCGTTACCTGCCAAGCTCATTTCCGACACTCATTTTCCTCTGTCAGTTCGACAACAACAGACTGAAAGGTTGCGTGTCTGAGATGGTGATCAGTAGCACTGGAGCACCACAAGGAACTGTACTCTCACCATTCCTCTTTACACTGAACACCTCAGACTTCCAGTACAACTCTGATCCTGTCATCTGCAGAAATACTCTGATGACTCTGCAGAAATACTCTGATAACTGCAAAATACTCTGATGACTCTGCAGAAATACTCTGATGATTTTACAGAAATACTCTGATTACTCTGCAATAACATTTTGATTACTCTGCAGAAATACTCTGGTTACCCTCCAGAAATACTCCTGGAGCTCCTGGTTATGGAGCTTCTTGCATAACAAAGCAGCTTAATTGTAGAAAAAAAAAAACAGGATCTTCAAAGTTCTTCCTGATTGGCTCAGATGTGAGCGTGCTCTCTGAATCAGGGAGGGGACGTGTAGGCACAGCATGATATGTAAACTGTTATGAGTCCTGTGATCACCTGCTGACTGTTTAAAGGGTTAAAACAAATACAAACGTGTTGCAATAACTAGAACGAATGAACGAACGAACGAACGAGTTCCTCTGCTCACCTGAATCAGCACTTTACCCTGAAACACGACACTTTTACCAGAAGATAGTAAACTGACTTCTCTGGTATGAAGACTTCGCTGTGGCATCAGCTGTTTCCTTTGAGTCTAAATGAAACAGAAGATGAAGATCTGAAGGACAGAAATCACTCCTGTCAGAAGAATCTAATAAGATGACTGGAATGGAAACAGAAATTTACATATGATTAGAAAATAAAGAAGATGGAGACAACAATGAGAGGCTGGATGCTGCTGAGGATTCAGCAGTTCTTCACCACGTCTGCATCATTACCGGCTCTTCATTGGAAAGCGAATCGGTGGCAGGCGGAATTGGACGCACAGCCCAGCGGCCACGCAGAGAAATCCAATCACAGGGTGAATCATTAGAGCAGATTGTCCCAGAAGTGTGTGTGTGCTGAACATTAACACACACCGCTGACGTTCACCGCTGGACAAATTAATGAAGTGCTTTGTGTTGGTCCAGTCTACTACATGAAGACAGTTTAGAGCGGTTAGAGGGGGGGTGTAAATAAACAAAAATGACATTCAAATGGGAGTGTGAGTACTGAACTCTGTGCAGCCTATTAGATTCATTATAAGCAAACAATTGTGAGTCAGAGGCTTTTATTGGTGACTGCTGATGCTTGTAACGCTCAACCGCTGCCCTTTATGCAGCCTAATGTTCTTATTTGTTCCCTTCAGTGCTCAGGGATAAATCCAATTGAGTTTGACTTTGATCAAAAGTAAATGTGGAAGCAGAAGTGACGAGTTTCAAAGGTTCAGACGGGATCAGATCTCTGCTTCTGCCGTTCACGGATACTGTTGATCTGAAAGTACACACTACACATTTACATCATCACTGCAGGCGTAAAGCCACACAACGCAACTTTTATCAGTTTTCTCAGTGACCCCCCCGGCGGCGGCGGCTAAAATAGCATCCATCTTCATGGTGGCTGTTCTGTGATTCTCTCCCACCAGTAACAGCCAGGTCTGGATTCAGACGCACTCTAAACCCAGATAAGTTGAATTTACTTTAAAAAATTTGAGGAAACTGTTTGCACTAAAAATTTCACGTAATGCACTTCAACTTTTAAGTTCATTGTAGTGGCAAAATTGAGTTTTCATTAATGGGAGTGACTAAGTAGAATCAACTAGAACGGTTTCGTGTTACAGAAATTCTTTTGAACATGATAAATGTCACAAAGTTGTAAGTTTATGAAGTGGAGGAGGAAACTGTAGCTGGTTAGTTTCACATCATTTAGATGAGATGCTTCGAACAAACCGTTGTTTTTCTAGTGGACGGACCAGCCACTAAAGTTCAACAAAAAGGTAAACAAGGGAAAGGAAGGGACAGCTGGTAAGCTAGCTTTATAATAGCTTTGAATAAAAGAGATGGAAAAGCCAAATACACTGTAAATTGTTATATTGGTTTTAATAGAATCTATCTAGTAGGCAGAACTTAATTTTAACTTAGTTGTTGGTAACACTTATTCTAAATAAGTGGTAAGAACTTTGGAGGGCAACATGTTACATAACTTAATTTACTTTAGTTGAAACAGCTTTATTAAAATGAGTTCAGGGAAATTAGGGATGGTGAGGGAGCAGGTTTCCCACAATGCAGTTCACTTCTTTTAACAATAAATTGGATATAATTCACAAATAAGGGATTTATTAATGATGTTGGTAGTGTCATGTGACTGCTCTCAATTTGTTTGTTTATTCCTGTATTTAACACCTACTATCCAGCAGCTGCTGCACCGCGACAGAAATGTATGTGATCTGGCATTAGATGTAGCTAAAACCCCCATGGATCAAGCATTGTTGCCAACTTAGCGACTTTGTCGCCATATTTAGCGACTTTTCAGACCCCTCTAGCGACTTATTTTCAAAAAAGCGACTAGCGACAAATCTAGCGACTTTTCCTGGTGATCATGGAGACAGATAAAGTTTATATCGCTCCACCTGTTCATCAGGAGCTGCCTTCCGTCAGCCCCTCCCTTCCCTGTTTCCCGGCACTCACTCTACTTCCGCTGTTCCTTTGCAGACAGCAGCCCTCCTGAGCCAATAGTATGTGCCCGACCACGCCTCCTCATCTACATTATTTCCCATGATGCCTTGTGGGCACAACTGGGTCTTCTTTGCACCATGACTCAAACGTGTATGTCACCTCTTCAGTACTCTTGTAAATTATCGTAATCCTATGTTGAAAATAAATGAAGGTTTATGGGAGGCTCTGCGCATGCGCAAGACCTTGTGCATGAATCGATGACGTCATTTGGCGACTTCTGGCGACTTTTGGGTCAGCCAATAGCGACTCCTCTTCTGAAAGAGTTGGCAACACTGGGGTCAAGTTCTAGCAACATAGAAAGAACAATTAGAGTTCATCTTTTACTTTAAATAAGATGAACTTGAAGTCGTCATGTTGGTAAAAAAATGAACGAAAGATGGTGTGAAACATTTCATCTAATTTACGTGAAATTAATCCCATCAAGTTTCTTACCCAGCATCGTTCACGTACAGCTTAATCAAATTTATTTAGTTCAGAATAGTTCTACAAACTTAAACTATTTTAGTTTATTCAACTTAATCGCTCCTATTACAGAATACTTTTTTTTTTTGAGGCAGAAAGCTTGCATATTTTTTTAAGTAAAGCCAACTCATTAGAATTTACAGTGTATAGTTGCAAATTGTGTCAGTACAGTCTGTAGTTTATGTGGCTCCACCCGTTCATCGGTGCTGCCTGCCGTCGGCCCCTCCCTCCCTGTTTCCCAGCCCTGAGGTGATCAGCATCCTCGGCCGGCCAGACTGGAACAAATCACCTCCTGACCAAGGTTATTATAGTTCACTAAAACTAACAAAAAAATGAAAACTAAAGGAGAAAAAAACATTTTTGTTAACTGAAATAAAAAAAAAAACGACTGAAACTGGTTTGTGTCATTACAAAACTAGTTAAAACTAACTAAAATTATTGTAAAAACATATTTAGTTTTAGTCCTTTTAAATTGATCTAATACATCAGCCTTTTGAGTTTATATGAAATCTGTTTCTATTTAATCCGTTTACTTTGTTCTACCGGTTTTACTCCGACTGACTTTCTGATGGTTTTGAATGTCACACCAGACAAAAAAACTAAAACTAACAAACTAACTCTGAAACTAATAAAACTGAACTAAAACTACGCAACCCCCCCCCCCCCCCCCCCCCCAAAAAAAAAAAAAAACTAATGAAAACTAGGAAACCTGCTCAAAAACTAACTAAAACTAACTGAACTGAAAACAAAAAGTCAAAACTAAATGAAAACTGAAACTAATTAAAAATCCAAATAAGAAAACTGGTGGATAGTGTGCAATTCTGATATTTTTTGTTAAGAGGTGTAATGTTGATTATCATTTTTAAAAATTACATCCATCTGAGTCTTACTTTTTAAAATGCTATTTAGCTGCTGTTCCTATTGCTAAAATGGGACAGTGTGTTATTGGCAAACCTTAGTTGTGTATTTTCTTTTCTTTGTATTTGCTGGTTGTTTTCTTTTATTCCGCTTTTATAATGTCGATCTTATAGAAAACACTTTGATCACCTTGTGTGCTGTGAAGGCCTTTACAAATAAAGTTGATTGATCAAATGATTGGTTGAATTACAAAAAATGACATTTTTGCTGCTGGTGATTCACAAGTTTTTTGATGCAACTTTTTATTTGTGAGGAGCAAATTTGTGTTCGGAGAGCGAGTGAAGAAAAACCCACGAATGCCCGAATTTCTTTACAGATTATAATATCAGTGTAAATACTGTCAAAAATATTTTAGTCAGATAAAATACCATTATATATCAAATATACCTGTAACCATTAGGGATATAATCTGCCCCCCTATTAGTATCGGCCTTAAAACTGAGTATCAGACATTGGCCACGCCACCGATGTTTAACCGATGAGGCAGCTGTTTCTAAAAAAACTCAAAACTTCTTCTTCAAAAGCTTCTTTTTTACAGACTTTAAAAACTTCTAAAGACAGTTTCTTTTAGGATGTTCTTTGTGAACAGAGTTTAAACCCCCTGTTTTTGGTAGTTTTTCTCTCTCTTTTCTCAGGGAGGAGATAATCCAGGTGGACAACAACTGTCATTAAGTTTGATTTGTTATTCATGGTGGGAAAAAACAAATCAAATATTGCGATATTTTCATCTTCAATACCATATAGACATTTAAAAACGTGGTATCGATCTATTTTACCAACAAAATCTCGCGTGATTTTGTAACAGAACGCTAAAATCTCGCAAGTAAAATTAGTAAAATAGATCGATACTGCGTTTTTAAATATTGATATGATATCGACATATGAAAATATTGCGGTATTTCAGTGTATCGTTTTTTTTCCCACCACTACTTGTTATACAAAACACAAGTTGAGGTATTTTTCAAATTTTGCATAAGGAATGAATATTACATTATTTATTTTTCAGCTAATATCAGTATCGGTTATCGGCCACATCAATTTTAAAATATCGGATATCTATGTAACATGTAACAATTACAAAGAATAAAAAGTGAAACAAATGCATAAAGATAAAAGCAAATTCATCTGTACATTAGTTGGATAAAAATAAACCAATAAAGTCCAGAAGTGGAGAGTTTAAATCCAAACCTGATGAATAGCAGGCATTTCTCATTAGTTTGGGTTTCTGTGTCCTTTGCTTTTATCAGCAGAAACTAAATGAAGACGTCTGTTTCAGACGGAGACACAAACATACGTGGGAACTGACGCCGGCATCGAGTGAGATCACAGATAAAAGATTTGACTTAATTAGTGGTTTTCTTCGGTCCCTGGTCTTATCACCGTGCCCCACCCTCCACTTTAACCCTTTAACTGACGTCCCGGGCATCACATGGATGGATCATCGACTACTTCTTGATCTTCAAGGGAGTAATAAGATATTAAATTTAAAGGAGAAACTGAGAAGGCACCTTTATCAGGTTTGGATCAACCTCCGGATAACGGACGGCCGTATGCTGGCAACAACGTTCTCACTCCTGTTTGCGCCTCAGCTGTGATTACGTATCTGTCCGGCCTCTGGAGAAACGAGCTGAGGCAAGCAGACTTTATCAAATGAAGGCCAGATAAGCAGCTGCCTCACCATGATCGGAAATCAATCGGCCATCGTGTTCACCACTGTGTCTCAGAGCTCACCCTAACACGGAGATAGTGAGAGCATCCTGAAACATTTGTGTGGCAGCACGAAAGGACGCGAGAGATAAGCCGTGACTTTAAATAACTGAACAGGCGTAAACGCCGAGGCTGCGAGAACTGCTTCCATCTGGAAACAGCTTTAGAAATAACTTCCACGGCATCAGGAGACGTCCTTCGTCTTCTCGCTGTCCGTCTCTGCCGTGTGACCATCATCAGTTTTCTAAATACACGAAATCGACAAAAGTATTTGCTCAGTCATCCAAATGATAGAATCAGGTGTTCCAGTCTCTTCCATGGCCACAGGCAGGGTTAACACACTCTTCTAGAAGTTATTTTCCAGGACTTTTCCAGGACATTTTCAGGACTTTTCCAGCTGCTACAGTATGAGTAAAGTTATCACAACATAGACTAATAACTTCCACCACAAGCTTTTAGAGAAGTTTTCTACAATTGGAGCTTATAATCTTTTACAGTGATGAAGTGAAGACGAAAAAAAGACGAAGCTGAGATAAAGCTGTGATGAAACTGCAACAAAGTGGCGACGAAACGCTGACAAAAAGGCAACGAAACGGCAACGAAGCAGCAACGAAGCGGCAACGAAGCGGCAACGAAGCGGCGACAAAACATCAATGAAATGGCAACAAAGCGGCAACGAAGCTGCGACGAGGCGGCGATGAAACGGCGCCGAAACGGCGATGAAGCGGTGATGAAGCAGCAGCGAAGCAGAGGCAAAACATAGGCAAAGCGCAGATAAAACTGTGATAAAAAAGCGACGAATCTGCGACAAAGCTGCGATGAGGTGGCGACAAAACGGCGATGAAAATGCGACAAAACGGCGATGAAAATGTGTCGAAGCAGCGACGAAGCAGCAACGAAAATGTGACGAAGATCACGTCCATATTTAAACCCTCTCATGTCGGCAGGTGCTCCATCCACCTGCTGAATCAGGTCTTGTAAAACGGTTCTTTATCTGGTCCAGCAAAGAACTGGAGCCTCTTTAAAAGCAGTTTGGAGAGCGAGGAGCGCGTGGCACTGAACCAGAACCAGAACCAGCTCAGTGGAAAATGGGCCCATGCTTTACTCTCATTTTACCGTCCTATCTGAGGTATTCCATTCACAAAAACTCAGCCAATCAGAGCGCGTGCAGCTGTTTCCATACGTGTGTTCATTCTCTGCGTGGGCATCAGACACCGACCGCTTTGTCCAGTTTACAGAAGGTTTGATGTGTTTTTCAGATAAAGAAAAGGTAAAGCGATGTGCATGAGGTAGTGCTACATGGACACGGGCATTTTTTATTCCCCTCCCCCTAAATCTGACGGACAGCTGCTCATTTTTCCCCTTCCCTCATGGGCCCCTGAACGTGGCCGGCCCTGGTGCAGCTGCACTGGCGATACTTCCGCCTGTGGATGTGAGTCGAGGCAGGTGAGGTGATACTTTTGGCAGTATACTGTCGTGTACATACAGGTACTTGTGTTTTCTGAGGAGCTCAGCAGTGACGTGTGGAACATTTAGCAGACGCAAACCTGTTTAATGAAGCTCAGGACTTTTCCTGGGTCCGTTTAAATGCTCTGAAACCCCTTCATGTCGTTATCAGGGTATCTGAGCGAGCGTCCTTCCTGTGGCCGATAAGAAACCAGGATCAATAAGATGATTAGGAATGCTGGCTCAGTGATTGGTCCCACATCCCCCTCATTGAGGTCAGTGTGTCAGAGAACGTTGTATTTGCTGGCATTCATCGGACGTCCATTACAGAGCCATTAAAACAGACAGGTAGGTTTATTATGAGTAGCCAGGGACGCATCGGTCCGCTCCGGGGACAAAACACCCCGACGTTTCCAATATTTAGTCAGCGTAGAGCAGATTGATGGTTCCGTTCAGCCGTTAATGACGTCCCACGCACACTTTTGTGGGCTTTTCATTGATTGTTGCGTCCTGGTAACATCTGCATGAGGACACATGACGGTGTGGGGTCTTCCTCGTTTGTGATACGGGCTGAACTGGTTGCAGATGAGTTTCCCTGATGGAGATGAATTAAGCTGTCTAATTTAATCTGAGCTGATGAAGATGGCTGATGTTTGGTGCGATGTGGAAATGTGCACACACTGTGGGATATTTAGGAGCGAGGAAATTTCACCACTGGTGAGCTATAACGGTTCCACGCTGGAATTCACTGATTCCTGAGAGCGACACATTCTTTCACATGTTTGTAGAAACAGTCTGCATGCCGAGCTGCTTCATTCATACACCTGTGGACATGGAAGTGATGGAACACCTGATTCCATCATTTGGATGGTGAGTGAATATAATATGGAAATGTGGTGTATCAGAGTGGGGAACCTCTCCTTCACCAGCAGCCCTGCTCCTCTAACCCAAAAGCAACAACCACTGGAGACTCCCAAGTCCAGGTGCAGGTCCTGCAGCCTCTTGGTGTGTTATCTCTGACAGAAATACTTAATTCATATGTAAGCAGGATGATAAGCGGGATAATGTATGAAACGCAGGTCATTATGGGGAAATATGACCTTCAGTGTTTCCCCGTAATGACCTGCGTCCCAGACATTATCCCGTTTATCATACGGCTACATGCAAAACATTAATTAAAGTCTTTTATTTTTGCGAGGGTCAAATAACTTTCTGATGTTTTACGCTCAGATCCTCACAGTCGAGGCCAGGGAGAGGAACTTGTTGCTTAGCAACGTTTGTTCGTTGAGTGACGGCGGCTGGAGTTTGTGCTAGCATCGGCTATTTCTGTGGGTTGAACTGGACGTTTCCGTCTCTGCTGGTAGCTGTATGCGTCCTACCACTGGTCTTCTTTTTGTCTTTTTCGTTTTGGGGAGGGTGAATCCTTAAACTCAGCCTGGACCCAGCGCTCAAAATCTCCACACTCGCTGAAGACGTTTAAATTAATTGGGAAGTCGTCCATTTTCGGTCACGAGGTGTCGCTACGTGCTCACTTGCTGTAGTGACCGGACTACTTGTGATGCGGAGGGATATGAGGATCACCGCAAGACCTCAGGTTAAAAAAAGAAAAAAAATTCCGTTGCCATTGACAGCGGTCATTATACTAAAATAATGACCGCTGGAACGTTGGGAAAACCCATCAATGTCAACATTCAACAGCACCGAAAGAGCCGGATAATAACAAGTATTTATTCATTCTGCAGGTTTTGTTGGCGTTTACTTTCTGTTGCTTCTGTATTATTTCATGTTGAAACTAAAAGACAGAAACAAGCCAAACTTAAAGCTGATGTGTCGGGAAATTAACGCAGAATCATTATTTCTGTGGCAATTCCAGCAGTGGAATCTTTATTGATAACGGATGAACTGGTGCAAACGATGAAACATGCTGATTTCACCATCCTGACTGGATCAGAGTCTGATGGGAAACCAAGCAAGTAAAACCAAGACCTCTCTTTCCTGAGCAGGTCCAGTTAGACAAAACAAGACCAGCGTTCCCACTCTTTTCTAGAAGTTCTTTTCCAGGACTTTTCCAGCTGCTACAATACGAATAACTTCCATCACAAGCTTTTGGAGACGTGTTCTACAATCGGAGCTTATATTTTTTACAGCGATGAAGAAAAGACAAAGCGGAGACAAAGCGGAGACGAAGCGGAGACGAAGCAGCAACATAGTGGCAAGAACATGCAACCAAAAGCTGCAACGAAGCAGCGATGAGAGGGAGAAAAAATCCAGGACAACTCAAGCTTTTCCAGGACATTTTACTCTTTTTCTCATTTTTCCATGACTGGAAAAATGATCAGTCATTTTCCAGGTTTTCCAGGACGTGTGGGAACCCTGAAGACATTTCCAAGTGTCATATTTACAATGTTTTTATCCAGTAATCCATCATCATCATCATCATCGTGCTCGGAGGAAAATGGAGTGATGCGAGGACCTCCTGTGAGGAAAATGTGTCAGCACCGTCCTGCTGTCCATCTGACATTAATCCCAGTTTTATCCGTTCGTCCGTCTCTGTGACACTCGGACAGTTCTGAACTTTATCAGTCCTGAAACCGGATCACAAGGCCAGCATACCACCGCATAAAGGCCGTGCCGCGGCCTCTTTGTCCCAGGTTAACATACACGGCCTCAATCAGCATAGCCGCGCTGTGAAGGAGCATCAAGGGGGGCATAAATATTTAAGCCCCCATTAGACCCGCCATGTTTCACATCACACCGAGCTCAGCCAATCCCCTGCAGACGTGACGAGTGAACAGCAATTTGTTGTTGTTGTTCTCAGGATGATGAAGAGTCGGCGGGGGACGGTGGGTGAGGGCCCCTCCATCAGCCGGGGGCTCAATCAGAATGCACTTTAAATATTGATGGGCCGGTCGTCCCTACAGTAAGGCTGCACGGGGAAACTGGAGAGCAGGGGATGAAACTCGATCGGGGCCATTGCGCTCCGACGGATCCCAGCCCACGGCCACGTTCATTAATTACAACAGAGACGGATGCTGGAGGAGCCGATGCAGGTTATGACAACAGACTTAGATGCAGTCCACCCAGAATGACCTAACCTAACCCTAACCCTCCCGACCCCCTATCCCTAACCCTAACCCTCCCGACTGCCCAACCCTAACCCTAACCAAACATAACTGTCATCTAGACTCTAAAACCAAATCTTCACCCTCAAACATGCGTTTTTCTTCGGCTTTTTTAGTGAGGACCGGCTAAAATGTCCTCACATTGCTGGTTAAAAGTGTAAACTGGTCCTTACTATGTAGCAAGTACAGGAACACACACACACAAACTGGTAAAGTCAAATCATCTCTCATTGGCCCAGGAGGACGAACACAGCCTGGACATGTCCAACCACTGACGTCCTCTCTGTCCTCTGAGAGAGGGGAACTGGTTTCAGGACTGGAACAAATCATTTATGTGGCGTTGGCTGGTGAAAAACTGCTCGTTCAGTAAACAGTAAATAAAAACCTGAGATGCTGCTGCATGTTGATGTAAACAGTTGTTTACAACTTCATTCACTAAATTAACACATTAGTGTCTAAACTCAACAGTTTACATTTGAATTCTAAGTTATAAGAAGTGGTTCTTTAAAGGCAGGATGGATGATGTTTTCCAGGAGCATTTTTACTATATTGCTTAAAGTCTCACCGATTGCAGACAATTAATTAAATGTTGTGACACAAAAATTAAAAAAATTAATCACCTGTGAAACGTACAGGACTGGAAAAAAACCCTCCAATGAAGGGGACAGCTGTCATCTCCCGAGACGTCACGTAGCGCCTGTCATCGAATGTTTATTGTTTGTCCGAGTGAGTGGAGGGGGCGTGGCTTAGCCATAGGTCAATTGTCCAGAATGTCTTGGTATGCTGAAGCGTTCAGAGTTCCTTTCACTGGAACTAAGGGCCAAGCCCAGCTCCTGAAAACACCCCCACACCATAATCCCCCCTCCACCAAACTTTACACTTGGCAACCGCCAAACCCAGACTCCCCCATCAGATTTCCAGATGGAGAAGCGTGATTGGTCCCTCCAGAGAACGTCTCCACTGCTCTAGAGTCCAGTTTAGGTGAACAGAAGGTTGGCCACCTCTTCTCACTATGCGCTTCAGCATCCGCTGACCCGCTCCGTCAGTTTGTTGCACAGGTGGCATCCTATCACAGTTCCACGCTGGAATTCACTGAGATCCTGAGAGCGACACATTCTTTCACACGTTTGTGAAACAGTCTGCATGCCGAGCTGCTTCATTCATACATCTGTGGACAGTAACTGTACGTTCAGACCAAAGGCGACAAAAGCGGCATGAACGCCGGAAGTTAATACATTTTCAATGAGAGCAGGCGTCCAGAGCGACAAAAGCAGCTAAAGCTTCCAAAGCGGGACCAGATAAGAAGTTGAACTTCGGTTAACTTTATGCTAATTAGCTCTGACGCGATTCAGCGGCAACAGGTGGCAGCCTATCAGAGTAGACGTGTCCTTCAATAAAGCGGCCCCAAAGAACAACGCATGTGACTTTGGTTCCGACAACAACACACTTGTTCTGTCGATGCCGAGAGGCTGATTACCTGTTCAGGTCCATTCCTGGTAATGTTCTTCTTTTTGGCTACCGAGACTTAAAAAGAAAAGAAAAAACCTCCTGGACGTTCAACCTGAAGTCCCGCTGGAACCGTCTGTGTCCGGCCGCAACTCCAGCTCCCACCGAGGAAACCGCCTCACCCAAACCCGGAGAAAGGAACCCGGAGAGAAGAACCCGGAGAGAGGAACTCGGAGAGAAGAACCCGGAGAGAGGAACCCGGAGAGAGGAACCCGGAGAGAAGAACCCGGAGAGAGGAACCCAGAGAGAGGAACCCGGAGAGAAGAACCCGGAGAGAAGAACCCGGAGAGAAGAACCCGGAGAGAGAAACCCCGGAGAGAGGAACCCGGAGAGAAGAACACGGAGAGAAGAACCCGGAGAGAGGAACCGGGAGAAAAAACCCGGAGAGAGGAACCCGGAGAGAGGAACCGGGAGAGAAGAACCCGGAGAGAAGAACCCGGAGAGAGGAACCGGGAGAGAAGAACCCGGAGAGAGGAACCGGGAGAGAGGAACCGGGAGAGAGGAACCCGGAGAGAGGAACCCGGAGAGAGGAAGAACCCGGAGAGAGGAACCGGGAGAGAAGAACCCGGAGAGAGGAACCGGTAGAGAAGAACCAGGAGAGAAGAACCCTGAGAGAAGAACCCGGAGAGAGGAACCGGGAGAGAAGAACACCCCGGAGAGAAGAACCCGGAGAGAGGAACCCGGAGAGAGGAACCCGGAGAGAGGAACCCGGAGAGAAGAACCGGGAGAGAAGAACCGGGAGAGAGGAACCTGGAGAGAGGAACCCGGAGAGAAGAACCCGGAGAGAGGAACCGGGAGAGAGGAACCTGGAGAGAAGAACCCGGAGAGAGGAACCGGGAGAGAGGAACCGGCAGAGAAGAACCCGGAGAGAGGAACCGGAGAGAAGAACCGGGAGAGAAAAACCAGGAGAGAGGAACCCGTAGAGAAAAACCAGGAGAGAGGAACCCGTAGAGAAGAACCGGGAGAGAGGAACCCGGAGAGAAGAACCGGGAGAGAAAAACCCGGAGAGAAGAACCGGGAGAGAGGAACCCGGAGAGAAGAACCGGGAGAGAAGAACCCGGAGAGAGGAACCCAGAGAGAGGAACCCGGAGAGAGGAACCCGGAGAGAGGAACCGGGAGAGAAGAACACGGAGAGAGGAACCCGGAGAGAAGAACACGGAGAGAGGAACCCGGAGAGAGGAATCGGGAGAGAAGAACACGGAGAGAGGAACCCGGAGAGAGGAACCCAGAGAGAGGAACCGGGAGAGAAGAACCGGGAGAGAAGAACCCGGAGAGAGGAACCCGGAGAGAGGAACCCAGAGAGAGGAACCCGGAGAGAAGAACCCGGAGAGAGGAACCGGGTGTCACAAGCAGCAGGTTAGTGGACCCAAAATCAGACAGCTGGAACTGCAGATAAAGGAGATTTATTCAAGAGGTTGTTGATGAGCCTGGGTGGTTGGAATATGGCAAGCAGGCAGACAGGGTGAGGACGCAGGCATGGTTCACAGATCATCAGCTTAGCTTCTCTGGCATCTTGGTCTGTTGGTGATTCTTCTGCAGGAACAATCAAAACATTAAACTTGGATTTCAAGGACTGAGCAAAAGTGAACCAATGTAGAAGGCCAGAAATACCACTTGTTGAAGATACAACAACCTGGCGCCGAATGAAGGGAGGGCAGACAATATATCCACAGCAAGGAAGACGACCTGATGAGCCACAGCTGTGTTCAATGCTCCTGTCAAGGAAAAAAGGACAACCACGCCCCCCACACACACACGCCGGAAGTTCATGACAGTGCCCCACCCCCAGGGGAGCCACCGGGCGACCCACCAGGACGGGACCGGTGAAAGTCACGAACGAGGACAGGATCCAAAATGAAGGAGCGGGGCACCCACGAACGCTCCTCAGGTCCATAACCCAGCCAGTCCACGAGGTACTGAAGACCACGCCCCCTGCGGCGGACATCCAGCAAACGGCGAACAGTAAACACAGGATGGCCATCGACAAGACGGGGGGTGGAGGGGGCCTGGAAGGCGGGACCAAGTGGCTGTCACACACAGGCTTCAACTGGGAAACATGAAAAGCAGGATGTACCCTCATGGAAGAAGGCAGCTGCAATCTCATGACCGATGGGTTGATAACCTTAATGATCTCAAATGGTCCAAGATATCTAGGTGACAGTTTCCGGGACTCTGCCTTCAAGGGTATGTGTTTGGCCGACAACCACACTTTCTGTCCCACACAGTAAGTAGGAGCAGGTTTGCGCCTGCGAACAGCCAAATGTCGATTTCTTTCCGAGGTTCTGAGCAGAGCTGCCTTAGTCTCTCTCCATAACCTCCGGCAACGACGAAGATGATGCTGAACAGAGGGCACTGCAATCTCACCTTCTTGTATGGGGAATAAAGGTGGTTGGTACCCCAAAGATGCCTCAAAGGGAGATAGTCCTGTAGCAGACGACGTGAGAGAGTTATGCGCATATTCCACCCAACTCAGATGGTCACTCCAGGTAGAAGGGTTAGCAGCTGCTACACATCGCAAAGCTGACTCCAAATCTTGATTCGCCCGTTCAGCCTGGCCATTGGTCTGTGGATGGAAACCAGAACTTAAACTGACAGAAGCTCCAAGGGCTTGACAAAAAGCTTTCCACACCTGAGAGGTAAACTGAGGACCTCTATCAGAGACAATATCCACAGGGATCCCATGAAGTCTGAACACATGTTGAGTTACAAGTTTAGCAGTCTCCAAAGCACTTGGCAGTTTAGGTAGTGCCACATAATGAACTGCTTTGGAAAAACGATCCACAATCGTCAGGATAGTTGTATTACCTTCAGATGGAGGCAGGCCAGTGACAAAATCCAAAGCTATATGCGACCACGGCCTGCTAGGAGTAGGAAGTGGATGAAGGAGACCAGCAGGAGGCAGAGAGGAAGCCTTTCCTCTAGCACAGATAGTGCAAGCTGCTACATACTCCCGAACATCCTTTTCCATTGAAGGCCACCAAAAGCGCCTCTTGAGGAGAGAGAGTGTACGTGCCGATCCAGGATGACAAGCCAATCGAGAAGCATGCCCCCACTGAATAACCTGGGAACGAACACAGTTGGGAACAAACAAACGGTTAGGGGGCCCATTACCTGGATCAGGGTTGTTCCTTAGGGCGTCCCTTACAGACTGTTCCACTTTCCAGGTAACAGCAGCAACCAGGCATGATGAAGGTACTATAGTATCCTGACTCTGAGGAGAGTTTTCAGGGCTGAACTGGCGTGAGAGAGCATCCGGCTTTGTGTTCTTGGATCCAGGTCTGTAAGTAATGACAAAGTTAAAGCGTCCAAAAAATAAAGCCCATCGAGCCTGGCGAGAGTTCAGTCTTTTTGCACTCTGGATGTATTCCAAATTTTTGTGGTCTGTCCACACAATAAAGGGCACTTTTGTCCCTTCCAACCAGTGTCTCCAGACTTCTAGAGCCAGCTTAACGGCCAACAGCTCACGATCCCCTACGTCATAGTTCCTCTCTGCAGGTGATAGGCGTCGAGAGAAAAAGGCACAAGGGTGCAACTGACTTGTCAGGGATGATCGTTGAGAAAGTATAGCCCCAACCCCAATATCAGATGCGTCAACCTCTACAATGAACTGTCTGGAAGGATCTGGTTGATTAAGCACAGGAGCTGTGGTGAAGTCGGTTTTCAGTTTTTGAAAAGCTCTTTCTGCTTCTTCAGACCACTTAAAGGGAACCTTGGAAGAGGTGAGGCGAGTTAAAGGGGCTATAACTTGGCTGAAGTTCCTTATAAACCGCCTGTAGAAGTTGGCAAAACCAATGAAACGTTGCAACTGTTTAACAGAGGCAGGTCTTGGCCAGTCAACCACTGCTCTCACCTTTTCAGGATCTGTCTTCATCTGCCCGCTTGCAAAGACATAACCCAGAAAGTTCACTGACTCCACATGAAATTCACACTTTTCAGCCTTTACAAACAGTCTGTTCTCCAACAGCCGTTGGAGAACCTGGCGAACGTGGACAATGTGTTCAGCGTGATTCCTTGAAAAGATCAAAATATCGTCCAAGTACACAAAAACAAAACGGTTAAGAAAGTCACGTAGAACATCATTGACTAGAGCTTGAAAAACTGCAGGTGCGTTGGTGAGTCCAAAAGGCATAACCAGATATTCAAAGTGTCCCATAGGTGTATTGAAAGCAGTCTTCCATTCGTCACCTTCTTTAATTCGAACTAGATGGTAAGCATTCCTTAAGTCCAACTTAGTGAAAATAGTGGAATCCTGCAGTGCATCAAAGGCTGAATCTATTAAAGGCAAAGGATATTTGTTGCGCACAGTAATCTTGTTCAGGCCTCGAAAGTCAATGCAGGGACGAAGAGTCTTGTCCTTCTTATTCACAAAGAAAAACCCTGCACCCAAAGGTGAGGAAGAAGGACGGATTATGCCAGATTTTAATGACTCACTGATATAGTTCTCCATGGCAAGCTTTTCTGGTTGTGACAGGTTGTACAAACGACTACTGGGTAATGGAGCTCCTGGGAGGAGATCAACCGCACAGTCATAGGGACGATGGGGTGGAAGTGAAAGTGCCTTGGACTTGCTAAACACGTCAGCCAAATCATGGTATTCAGAGGGCACAGAGGTCATGTCAGGTCTTGAAGTATCATCACTCTCACTGACTGGTATCGGCATAGCAGATTTAAGGCAATTGAAATGACACTTAGTGCTCCAACTATATACAGAGGCTGTCTCCCAATTGATGTGGGGATTATGCAAGGCTAACCAAGGATGTCCAAGGATCAAAGGTGACTCAGGTGAAGATATGAGATTTAACTCAATCATTTCAAAATGATTTCCTGATAGATGCAGTTTAACAGGCACTGTGGAATGTGTAACCCGTGCAATCAGACTTCCATCCAAACTCTTTGCAGAAACAGGACAATCAAGGGGTTTAGCTGGAATTCCGGCTTTCTGAGCCAACTGTATATCCAAAAAGTTAGCCTCAGCACCTGAGTCAATAAGAGCAAGAACAGGCAGGGGTTGGTCATTGTAATTTATTGTGGCTTTTATCTGGGTCTTAGTGGGGGAATTGGAACACAACACATCTTGGCTCACCAGAACCCCCAGGTTTACTGGTGAGCCTTGTCTTTTGGGAGTCTTGGGCAGAACAAACGAGTATGGCCTAACTGACCACAGTAGAAACACTCACCAGACTGCCACCTCTTTAATCGTTCTGCTTGGGTCAGATGAGCTCTACCCAATTGCATGGGCTCGTCAGTGGCAACAGAAACAGGGGGTGTGGTCTGCAATGATGGTAACAGGTTAGTGGCAGTAGATTTGACTGTCTGAAAAGATGTGTTAACAGACCTCCTCTCTCTGCGTCTCTCTCTCAATCTGTTGTCAATAGATATGGCCAGTGATATTAACTCATCCAGGGAGGAGGGAGCATCACGGGTTGCCAAGTCATCCTTGATTGCATCGTTCAAACTGTTTAGGAAATGATCCATTAGAGCCTCACTGTTCCAGCCAGAATCTGCAGCCAAAGTCCGGAACTCCACAGAGAATTCTGATGCACTTGAACTTCCCTGTCGAAGGGAAAGAAGTTTCTTTGCTGCATCTCTTCCTCTCACTGGGTTGTCAAAAACCTTCTGAATCTCCTTCACAAAGTCACTAAAAAGAAGAGTAGCAATAGGCTTATTATCTAGCATGGCTTCTGCCCAAGCCAAAGCTCTGTCACTAAGTAGGCCAACAATGTATGAAATCTTGGCTTGATCAGATGAGAAGGTTAATGGTTTCTGTCCAAACACCAAAGAACATTGCAGCAAAAAACCTCTACATTTCCCCAGTTCTCCAGAGTAAGGTTTAGGATCAGGAACATGGCCCTCTCGATTGGAAGGAGAAACAGACGCAGCAGCTGGCACCGCAGCAGCTGCAGGGGTGGCTGGAGCTGCAGAAACAGAAGGCTGAGAGCAGATGTTAACCAGAGCTGACACCCCTGTCAGTCAGCTCTATCATTTTATTCCGCATTTCCTGCTGATTCTGTCCAAGAGACTGTAATATCTGTGAATGTTGTCCAAGCAAATTACCTTGGCTGGCAACGGCATGAAATAAATCCTTGGATTTGGTTTCCAGGTTTTGCTCTGAAGGGTCCATGTTGGCCAGGTTGTTCTGTCACAAGCAGCAAGTTAGTGGACCCAAAATCAGACAGCTGGAACTGCAGATAAAGGAGATTTATTCAAGAGGTTGTTGATGAGCCTGGGTGGTTGGAATATGGCAAGCAGGCAGACAGGGTGAGGACGCAGGCATGGTTCACAGATCATCAGCTTAGCTTCTCTGGCATCTTAGTCTGTTGGTGATTCTTCTGCAGGAACAATCAAAACATTAAACTTGGATTTCAAGGACTGAGCAAAAGTGAACCAATGTAGAAGGCCAGAAATACCACTTGTTGAAGATACAACAACCTGGCGCCGAATGAAGGGAGGGCAGACAATATATCCACAGCAAGGAAGACGACCTGATGAGCCACAGCTGTGTTCAATGCTCCTGTCAAGGAAAAAAGGACAACCACGCCCCCCACACACACACGCCGGAAGTTCATGACACCGGGAGAGAAGAACATGGAGAGAAGTCACTGGTAAGTCGCTGTTTTGCCGCTGTTTCGTCACCGTTTCCTCGCTATTTTGTCACTGTTTTGTAGCTGTTCCGTCGCCAATGCGTCGCTGTTTCGTCAATTTTTTTTGCTGCTTCATCACCGCTAAGTTGCCGGTAAGTCGCTGTTTTGTTGCTGCTAAGTTGCTGTTTCGTCACCGTTTGATCGCCATTCCATCACTGATTTGTCGCTGTTTCGTTGATTTTTGTTGCTGCTTCATCGCCGCTAAGTCACTGTCTCGTCACTGATTCATCATCGTTTCGTTGATTTTTGTTGCCACTCCGCCGCCGCTTTGACACAACTTCGTCGCCATTTCGTTGCCACTATGTCGCTGTTTCGTCACTGTTTTGTCACCGTTTCGTCACCGTTTTGTTGCCATTTCGTCGCCGCTCCGTCGCTGTTTCGTCAATTTTTGTCGCTGCTTCATCGCCGCTAAGTCACTGTTTTGTCACCGCCTAGTCGCTGTTTCATCACCATGTCATCACTGTTCCATCACTGATTTGTCGCTGTTTCGTTGATTTTTGTCGCTGATTCATTGCCGCTAAGTCGCTGTTTCATCATCCTTTCATCACTGTTCCGTCGCTGTTTCGTTGATTTTTGTCGCCGATTCATTGCCGCTAAGTCACTGTCTCGTCACTGTTTCATCATCTTTTGGTTGATTTTTGTTGCCACTCCGTCGCAGCTTTGACACAACTTCGTCGCCATTTCGTTACCACTATGTCGCTGTTTCGTCACTGTTTCATCACCGTTTTGTTGCCATTTCGTCGCCGCTCTGTCGCTGTTTCGTCAATTTTTTTCACTGCTTCATCGCCGCTAAGTCTCTGTTTCGTCACTGTTTTGTCACCGTTTCGTCACCGTTTCGTCACCGTTTTGTTGCCATTTCGTCGCCGCTCCGTCGCTGTTTCGTCAATTTTTGTTGCTGCTTCATCGCCGCTAAGTCACTGTTTCGTCGCTGCCTAGTCGCTGTTTCATCACCGTGTCATCAGTGTTCCATCACTGATTTGTCGCTGTTTCGTTGATTTTTGTCGCTGATTCATTGCCGCTAATGCCGCTAAGTCGCTGTTTCATCACCCTTTCATCACTGTTCCGTTGCTGTTTTGTCGATTTTTGTCGCCGATTCATTGCCGCTAAGTCACTGTCTCGTCACTGATTCGTCACCGTTTCATTCATTTTTGTTGCTGCCATGCCTGCGATTTGTCACCACTTCGACCCAGCTTCATCGCCATTTTGTCGTCGCTAAGTCGCTGTTTCGTTGCGGTGTCATTGCCGTTTTCCGTTGTTTCAACGCAACGTTATCTTTTTTTCCTCTTTACTTTATCGCTGTAAAAGAATATAAGCTCCAATTCTAGAACACGTCTCCAAAAGCTCGTGGTGGAATTTATTAGTCTATGTTGTAATAACTTGGCCCGTACTGTAGCAGCTGGAAAAGTCCTGAAAATAGTCCTGGAAAAGAACTTCTTGAAAAGAGTGGGAACCCTGTACGAGGTTTCCTGGTCTGCTGAGTTCACCTCCCTTCTCTGTCCTCTCAGCCGGATTATCCCCGTCCTCCAGACCCACTTCCCCCTCCTCCTGGATCCTCTCTGAAAGCTTTCCTCCAAGGATGTTTCCTCGCTTGTTTTGATGATGATGATGGAGGAAATGCTGTTTCACATGACACCCCAACACGTCCCACTTGTCTTCATTTGTGCTGAGATCTGGGACGGGGAAGAGCATAGCATATTATCCCGTCCTCATCAGAAGCCTGTGGAAGCACTGATGCATCCGGCGTTCTCTTCATCTCGCTGCTGTTATGCATTCATTTATTCTCCACTCAGCAGAAGTTCCACCGTTTAAAGTTTCACTCACACCGTCTTCACTCAGGGAACAGATACGTTTCCACACGGTGAATATATGACACAAAAATTCTGTTTCATTTCATTTTATGTGTCCTGCCACTCCGCAGCAGTCGTCTCAGGACTGCTGTATGGAGAAGCCCAACAACAGAAGATGCCACATCATAAAGCATCTGGTAACGGTGGGAAGAAAAAACAGCCTTTTAATGATGAAAAACCTCCAGCTGAAGAAATGTTCATGCTCCTTCATGCACGCCTGGAAAAACCTCCTGTTGTCTTAAAACCACAAACATGAAAGTCCGTGTAAAGCTGAGAGAAATAATCTGAGTTTTTCCATTCAAATGTGAAGGATTGAAGCAATTAGCGAAGTCTTCTGATGTTTCATAGATCCTGTATTTCACATACTGGCAACGTCATTGTGTGTCAACTATTTGTTTTTGCACCAGATTAGCATGAACATTAGCTACTGATGTGTGAAACTGTACTGTACGAAAGGTCTGTTTGGATTAAAACGAGTGCAACTTTGATTGCACACACAAAAACTATGCTGCAGCTGATTTACTAACAGGACGCTTGTTATATAGGCGGAATAGTACTCTCAACACATTCAGCACGTCTGCCTTTGATGACTGCAACATGGGCATTTCTGCCAGAAGAAACACAATACTGGGAGAATATGCAAATAAATCAGCTTTGCACAAACGATGGGGTTTCTCGACATTGAAACTGACTGCGATGCTTGTGTTTGCACTGATATTTAGCGTACACACTAATGGCTGAAAGAGGAGCAACAAGCCAATGCTGCAGGACTGCAGACATGCAGTCCCCTGATGTCCCAGCCCGGTTCTGATAACAAAACCTGGTACCACCACCCCTGACTGTAGCTGCTTATGTCTGGTTTAAAGTTGTTACTTAAGTAACCAAGTTGTCAAAAACATTAGAATTAGCCTCATGTTGATAATACCTGCTAGTATCTGATATATGGTAGTATGTAATACCTGCTAGTATCTGCTATATGGTAGTATCTAATACCTGCTAGTATCTGATATATGGTAGTATCTAATACCTGCTAGTATCTGCTATATGGTAGTATCTGATACCTGCTAGTATCTGCTATATGGTAGTATCTAATACCTGCTAGTATCTGTTATATGGTAGTATCTAATACCTGCTAGTATCTGATATATGGTAGTATCTAATACCTGCTAGTATCTGATATCTGGCTGATTAAAGAGATTCTGGGATCTTTGCTCTCAGATCAGGATATACAGGGAGTGCAGAATTATTAGGCAAATGAGTATTGTGACCACATCATCCTCTTTATGCATCTTGTCATACTCCAAGCTGTATAGGCCCAAAGTCTACTACCAATTAAGCATATCAGGAGTTGTGCATCTCTTTAATGAGAAGGGGTGTGGTCTAATCACATCAACACCCTATATCAGGTTTATTAGGCAAACAGAATTTTTAGGCAACTTAACAATATACAAATTTATACCCATTTCAATTATTTATTTTCACCAGGGAAACCAATATAACAGCTCAACATTCACAAATATACATTTCTGACATTCAAAAACCAAACAAAAACAAATCAGTGAGCAATATAGCCAGCCACGTTTCTTTGCAAGGACACTGAAAAGCTGCCATCCATGGATCCTGTCAGTATTTTGATCTGTTCACCATCAACATTGCGTGCAGCAGCAACCACAGCCTCCCAGACACTGTTCAGAGAGGTGGACTGTTTTCCCTCCTTGTAAATCTCACATTTGATGAGGGACCACAGGTTCTCTATGGGGTTCAGATCAGGTGAACAAGGAGGCCATGTCATAAGTTTTTCTTTTTTTTAGACCCTTTCTTGCAGCCACGCTGTGGAGTACTTGGATGCGTGTGATGGAGCATTGTCCTGCATGAAAATCATGTTTTTCTTGAAGGATGCGGACTTCTTCCTGTACCACTGCTTGTGTCTTCCAGAAACTGGCAGTGGGACTGGGAGTTGAGCTTGACACCATCCTCAACCCGAAAAGGCCCCACAAGCTCATCTTTGATGATAGCAGCCCATACCAGTACCCCACCTCCACCTTGCTGGCATCTGAGTGGGATTGGAGCTCTCTGGCCTTTACCGATCCAGCCACGGGCCCATCCATCTGGCCCATCAAGACTCACTCTCATTTCATCAGTCCATAAAACCTTAGAAAAACCAGTCTGAGATATTTCTTGGCCCAGTCTTGACGTTTCAGCTTGTGTGTCTTGTTCAGTGGTGGTGGTTTTTCAGCCTTTCTTACCTTGGCCATGTCTCTGAGTATTGCACACCTTGTGCTTTTGGGCACTCCAGTGATGTTGCAGCTCTGAAATATGGCGAAACTGCTGGCAAGTGGCATCTTGGCAGCTGCACGCTTGACTTTTCTCAGTTCATGGGCAGTTATTTTGCGCCTTGGTTTTTCCACATGTTTCTTGCTGCCCTGTTGACTATTTTGAATGAAACGCTTGATTGTTGGATGATCACGCTTCAGAAGCTTGGACATTTTAAGAGTGCTGCATCCCTCTGCAAGATACCTCACTATTTTTTACTTTTTGTAGCCTGTCAAATCCCTCTATGACCCATTTTACCAAAAGGAAAGGAAGTTGCCTAATAATTCTGTTTGCCTAATAAACCTGATATAGGGTGTTGATGTCATTAGGACCCAGAGAGAAAATGGTGCAGCAATAGATCACATTAAAAATAAAAAAAATAAATAATCTGTAAAAACCTGGATTTTATTTGTTTAGACAGGAAATTAAAGCACAAAATTTCATTCAACAATTTATTTAAACTTTTCTTCAAATTTTTTAAAGAACTTCCAAACATAACAGACATTTTCTGCATCAACAGCTGATTTTCTCTCTCAAAAAAAAAAGAAAAGAAAATATCCTCTCTTTCCAACGAGTGTTAGGAAAGAAAGGATCTCTAGCTCGGGATTGGGCAGCTCCGGTCCTGGAGGGCCGGCATCCTGCAGGTGTTAGGAGTTTCCTGTGGTAACACAGCTTCTGACCTTTGCAGAGCTTCACACCAGCTCTGAACAATCACCCACTGGCTGCAGTCAGGTGTGTCCCAGCCTGGAAGCTCCTGATACCTGCAGGATGCCGGCCCTCCAGGACCAGAGCTGCCCCTCCCCGTTCTAGATGAAGCTGCATCTGCAGCTTCACCCCCTTTTTTTTCCCCTCCCTCCCTCTCCCTTTTTTTTCTCCCCTTTTTTTATAGGTTTCCCTTTTGGCGGTTGGACCATTTTTTTCTTCATTTTTATTTAATTTTTCTTCACAACATTACTACAGGCTAGCGGCTAGCTGAGTGTCTAGCTTCTGCTTGTTTGTTGAACTCTGACAAATTAGCGCCACCAGGTGGGGGGAGGCTACACTGCAACTCATCCGGTCATAAATAACAGAGTAAACATACGGTCCTCGCGGCCCACATGTGGAAAAGGAAAGTTTTCTCGTGGCCCTCTAGGTGGCGCTGGAGGCCCGAGCTTGGACCGCGGCCCCGTGGTTAAGAATCTCTGATGTAGACCACAGCGCTGCCTAAAACTGCCTCTGTAGCAGCTCTTTATAAACTAGATAGCTGATAAAATAATAAATCTTTGTTTGTAGACGTATTGTGGTGGTCCTGACCCCCCGCCTGCATTGTATGCGTGCACATGCCTGTGCGCTGTTTACGTGCAGGTGAGGCCATCTCGACCTCTCCTTCCAAACAATCGACTTCAAAGCTTTTCCGGTTAACAAGATGCAGAGTTCAGAGTCGGGGAAGTATCTGGATGCTTATTTCCACCTCATTACACACACTCGCTGTTTCGCCCCTCACACACACACACACACATGCACAGAGCTCATGAAAGCCGCCTCTCACACACTAACGAGGCCTGATTGAAGTGCGGATGCTTCAGGACGGGGAGCTGAGCGTTGAACCCTCCGAGGACTCCTGCCGTCATGGGCTACGGTGGCAGGTTCACCGTGTAGACACGGAGGAGCGAGGCTTTGAAGTCGGGAATCTGGATGGCTTAAACCAGCGACGACGCCCTGACGACTTCGGAGGATTCCTGCGTGTTTATTACACGTAAACACACTGAGGAGCAGAACATGTGGAAACATGCAGGTCTCTGGCGGACGTCTCCGCCCATCCTGCTGCAGACCTGCTACCGTGCAGCATGTCAGCGGAGGAAGCAGGAGTTTATCTGCTCGACTCGCTGCAGCGCAGCGTGGAACGAGCCATCGGTGGAGGATGATCGCAGTTTTACCGTCTAATTGATTCCTCTCTGGGTGAGGAGCTGACGTTCCGCTGGTTTGATCATTGCTCTTCCTCGGCTGCGTGATTATGATTCTGACGAGCTGGATAATCGGGGCTCAGTCTGAATCTGTCACATGTACCACGGTGAAAAGTTCACCGTGGAGGTTCGTGATTCTCACTGCATCGTTTCATGGAGGGATCAGTGAGGTTGTCTCCATGCTGCAGGACTGAGACCATCCATCCATCTGTCCATCTGTCCATCCATGTATCCATCCATCCATCCATCTGTCCATCTGTCCATCCATCCATCCATCCATCCATCCATCCATCCATCCATCCATCCATCCATCCATCCATCCATCAATCAATCATGTCCTGTCCTTAAGTTTTGAACAGATGTTTTTTCAACGCTGTCTCTAAAACTAAAGTCAGACTGCAGCTAAACCCTCTGACTGCTGTTTTTGGCTTTGCAGAAGAGAAGTCCTCTCCTCCAGAAAAGTCTCATACCTCGTCTTTTGCCTCCCCTCCTTGTGAGACGTGCTGTTTTACTCAAATGGAGGGACTCGGTACCACTTATTCATAAGCAGTGGTAATCAGAAATTATGTCCCGTCTGAGACTGGAAAAGATCAGATTCTCGCTCCAGCATAAGTGCAGGAAATTTCAGAAGATGTGGGGAGGGGGTTGTTTTATTTTATATGTTTTCCCTTTTTTTTGTCTTTACTGTTGCTGTATTCCTTTTATGTTATGTAAAGATAAACCTCAATAAAAAAGATTCTGACCTAAAGATGCCAGATATAAAGCTAAACAATGGTTTTATTGATTAAATAGTCCCCTGCAGCCCCTAAAAGAACGGCATTTCCATTCAGCCCAGTTTATCTGGGTATCGATTGCAAATTCACCGGCTTAAGCAGGTCTGGACTTCAGAAATATCACTTTAACAGGTATGGTATGTAGTCACTCTGACGGCAGCTTGGTCTGATCCAAGATGGCCGCCCTGACGGCCCGTCTCAAACCTACGAACGCGGGGTCTGTCCATGTCTATGGTCTGACCAGTCGGGACAAACTTCAATTCAATTCAATTCAACTTTATTTGTATAGCGTCCATTCATGACAGTGTCACCTCAGGGCGCTTAAACAGACAGAAAAATTCAGGTCAGATTCATAATAGCCTAGTTAAGGAAACCAACAGATTGGATCGAATCTTGACTTGACCCGGTCCAATCCCCCATCCTGAGCAAGCACGGAGGGGTGGCGACAGTGGGAAGGAAAACACCCTTTTAACAGGGAGGAAAAACCTCCGGCAGAACCCGGCTCAGGTAGGGCGGCCATCTGCCTCGACCGGCTGGGGGGGAGAAGACAGAAAGGGAGACCAACAAACACTGCAACGTTATCCAGCCAGATCTGCTGAGAGAGGAGAACACAGTTAATGATGCAATACTGTCACAGGTTTCTACATGGAGAGACAGAGATGGTGGGAGAGAAAGAGCCCAGTGCATCATGGATGTCCCGCAGCAGTCTAAACCTATAGCAGCTGAACTAAGGGAAGGCTAGCCATCCCTAACTATAAGATTTATCAAAAAGGAAGGTTTTAAGCCTGATCTTAAAGGTAGAGAGGGTGTCTGCCTCCCGAACCTGAAGTGGTAACTGATTCCATAATAGGGGGGCTTGATAGCCAAACGCTCTGCCTCCCATTCTACTCTTAGAGACCCTTGGAACTACCAAAAGGCCTGCAGTCTGAGAGCGAAGTGCTCTGCTTGGAATATATGGAACTATGAGATCTGTAATATATAATGGAGCTTGGTCATGGAGAGCTTTATATGTGAGAAGAAGAATTTTAAATTCTATCCTGGATTTAACAGGGAGCCAATGAAGAGAAGCTAGAACTGGAGAAATATGATCTCTCCTGCTGGTTCTAGTCAGAACCCTGGCTGCAGCATTCTGGATCAGCTGGAGACTTTTCAAGGCATATTTGGGGCAGCCCAATAATAAGGAATTACAGTAATCCAATCTGGAAGTAACAAAAGCATGGACTAGTTTTTCTGCATCGTCCTGAGATAGGATGTTCCTAATTTTAGCAATATTACGTAGGTGAAAGAAAGCGGTTCTAGAAACCTGTTTTATATGGGAGTTGAAAGACAAATCCTGGTCAAAAATGACTCCAAGATTCTTCACTGTGGTAATAATTTAGTCCTGAGTTTTTCGGGTCCAAAGACTATAACCTCGGTCTTGTCTGAATTTAGAAGCAGAAAGTTCAGGGTCATCCAGGTCTTTATGTCACTAAGACATTTTTGTAATCTAACAAACTGATTGGTTTCATCAGGCTTCATAGATAAGTATATCTGAGTGTCGTCTGCATAACAATGAAAATTTATGCCATGTTGTCTGATGATATTACCCAAAGGAAGCATATATAATGTGAAGAGAATTGGTCCAAGCACAGAACCCTGGGGAACTCCATGAGTTACTCTGGTGTGTGATGAAGACTCGTTGTTGACATTAACAAACTGAAATCTATCAGATAAGTATGACTTGAACCAATCTAATGCAGTTCCTCTAATTCCAATAACATGTTCAAGTCTCTGTAGCAGAATGTTGTGATCAATGGTGTCGAATGCAGCACTGAGATCTAACAGGACAAGTATGGACAGGAGTCCTTTATCTGAAGCCATGAGAAGATCGTTAGTAACCTTCACCAGTGCCGTCTCTGTGCTATGATGAGCTCTAAAACCAGACTGAAACTTTTCAAACAGATTATTTCTGCTCAGATGGGCACAAAGTTTAGCTGAAACTGTTTTCTCAAGAATTTTAGACATAAAGGGGAGGTTGGATATCGGTCTATAATTAGCTAATTCTCCTGAGTCAAGAGTAGGTTTTTTAAGTAAAGGTTTTATTACTGCAGTCTTAAAGGACTGAGGTACATATCCTGCCAATAGCGATGAATTAATCAGATCTAGTAGGTAAGTGTTAATCAAAGGAAAGACTTCCTTTAGCAACTTGGTTGGGATGGGATCCAGAATGCAGGTAGAAGGTTTGGATGCCACAATTAGTTTGGTTAACTCAGATATCTGTATAGGACAGAAATGATCCAGACATAATTCAGCATCTACAGATGTCTCTAAACCTGCTGGGGGTAAGATGTCGTTAGTAGCTGGGAGGATGTCATGGATTTTCTCTCTAATAGAAACAATTTTGTTTGTAAAGAAACTCATGAAGTCGTCACAGCTGAGAGTCGGGGGAATGCATGGCTCAACAGCACTATGGCTCTTCGTCAGCCTGGCTACAGTGCTGAAAAGGAACCTGGGATTATTCCTATTTTCCTCTATCAATGATGAATAGTAAGCTGTTCTAGTCTTACGTAAGAATTTTTTATAAACAATTAGACTCTCTTTCCAGATTAAGCGAGACTCCTCTAAGCCAGATGCGCGCCATTTACTCTCATAACGTCTAGATGTCTGATCCCAGAAACGTGATCCCAGAAGCAGCTGCTGGGAAGCTTTCATCTCCCCAGAGAGCTCGGTGTGAACACAAACAGGGTGGATGCAGAGGTGGGTGGGTAGGTGGGTGGTGGAAGGGTGCGTGATGATGTGCAGCATGCTCGGAGTGGAAGTGGAGGCAGCACTGAAACCGTGCGTGGCTGATGCGTCTCAGCAGCAAGCGAGGCGGGAACGGGAAGATGAAGATGAAGATGCACACGAGCACTGCCGGCCCTGAACGGTTCACGGCCCCAGGCCCGGTTTTTCCTGGCGCCCCCTTTAACCGCAGTCAGATCCACCATCGGTTCCCATTCAGCTGCACGCTGCAAGCTTCATTATCCAAGCAGAAACACACAATTACACCAGCAGGAGACAGATTTAACAGAAACATCAGAATGTTCTCGTCACCATTGGCGGAGCGGGGGGGCGGCTTAGGGGGCTTAAGCCTGGAATGATTTTTCAAAAGCCCCGGATCTTTTTTGAGGTTTCTTTTTTCTGCTTTTTAGTATTCTAGATTTGATAATTTCTCATCAACTACAATGTATGCAAAACGTAATAAAAAGGGGACGCTGCATGTCATAACTAGGCTCCCCCCTCTAAACTTGGTCTGGTCCAAACCATGCGCGCCTTGTGTTGGCACTTCACCTCACAGGAGCTCACCGGCGCGCAGCGCGGCCCAGCCTGGCCTGCCCTGCAGCAGCTCCCACGAGCTCATTGATTCAGAGCATCAGAGGACGTTAATCTCACGTTCATCTGGTCGGTAGCGGTCACACGTTATATGTAAACAAACCTGTCATGAATGACGACGGTGTGTCCGTTACTTTTCCCTTGTAACTTTATAACAGTCAGATGTCATTATGTTAGGCAGTGAGAACAGACGCGATCGTTTCAACAAGATGAGTGAACGTAATTATTTAAATAGTAATATGCTGCGTTTAGCATTGGTTTATGAAACAATTACAGTAATGGGGTAAGCCCAATAAATTTCCTAAAATTTATAATTAATTTTTACTAACTTTTGATAAACAAATACAGTAGGCTATATATACTATTTTTTAGTGATTTGCCAACCGTGGACATCAGGTCCTTTTTTTTTTTTTTTTTTTTTAAAGTGAACAGCTCAGGTGAGAGAAAACAACTAAAGACAATTTTACAATGATATGTCATAAATCTTTGGATAATAACAATTTGCTCTGCTTGATGTATGAATGAAGGACAAAAAAAGAGAGAGATGGTAGTAAGAAAGAAAAATGCCAGCATGAGCATTTTAGAACACACTTACCCTAGTTTATGTACTTTCTTTTGAAGTTGAGATTAAATGTTGTCATGTTTAAATACTGTTCATATAGCAATAACAAAAGCACCTTACCTGGTAATATTGTGGTTTCAGCCCACCACTGTATGCAGGTATGACCTTTTACCTGTTTTAACTCCAGAACAAAGGTACAAATAACCTGATAATTGTGTGGAATATATTGGTGTGTCAATTCTTACAATAATATTTTTTGTGGCTCTTGTTGGTGTTTGTACAAAGAGTGAAAGATGACAGCAAGAATAAGAAATATACAGAGGTAGAACAAGAACCAGGTTAAAAAGAAGAAGAAGATGGGATTATATTTTAGGATATGTTTACTTTGGGTGAAGTAGAATTTTTAATAACAATTTTTCTTTATACTTTTGTTTAGCCTAAATTATGAATATATCCCTGACTGAGTCCTGGTTTAGTCCCGGGTTATACCTGGTTTTGTAAATTCTTTTTTTTTTTTTTCTACTTGTCCTGTCCAGCATCATAGCAGCAGAATGGAAATCTGATTGCTTTATTCTGTTGAACAGTTTTGCTTTACCAAGCGGAGCTTTATGAACATAAGGCTCCACTTGATATCCTGTTTATTCATTTTATTTCTTTAATTAAACATTTGTCTATTACACCATTCCATATCATACTGCTGGGCCTGACAAGGAGAAATGAAAGTTAATAGAGGTAATGATAGAAAGTGAAACAGAGAGAAAGGAGTAAGGAAGAGGAAGAGAGAGAGAGAGAAAACATGAATCCACTTACACAGTTCACTGGTACATCTGTACAGCAATCCCTAAACAACATTCCAAGGTCTCTGTCGGAAAACAAAACAAGCAATCCCCTACAGGAGGACCTGCAGGTGGCTTAAATATCCTCAGATCATACAAACACACGCAGAACTACGCAGAGAAGAGGTACAACCTAGTCAGCGCAATGGAAAGCAGTGTCACAGTGTCAACATGCATAATAAAGGGTCTCCGTGGTGATACAGTCATGCAGATGCAGCCTCGTCTCTGCAAGGAGGAGGAAGCCCACAAGGCTCACGACCCAGGCCCCCAGCAGCCTCCCAGAGGCCAAGATCCCAGCTACCCCCCCCCAAAGAGCGGACATGCATCCCCCGAAGGGCGGCAAAAGGCGGCCCCAGCCGGAGCCCCCCGCGGTCTGGGGGCCCAGGCTCCAGCGGACCAAGACCAGCAGCTGCCAAGCCCACCGGGCGCCCCCCGGAGCAGAAACAGCGCCGGGCCCAGGGCCCCAGCGCCCAGGAGCAGCCACCCCCCCGACCCGGGGCGGCCCAACTGAAACCTAGGAGGACCGGACCCCCAGACGACAGCCCCCCAGGGCAGGCCAGCCCCCACCTA
>JALJCO010007805.1:0-13324 GCA_023101725.1 Atherinomorus stipes | reverse complement strand
CACACCCAAGCACAAAACACAGCACACATAACTAAAAACATTGGCACCCCCCCCCCCCAACCCAACCCACCCCACCCACCCACCCACCCACCCACTCAACTATACATATAACTTCCAACCCCTAAAATAAAAACACTAAGAGAATACACAACACTAAGAGTAAGAAACATCGAACCACATCCATCAGGATTAACTGTGGACGCAAGAGGAAGCTAACTGAACGTGATGTTCAGGTGCCAACCTGGATTGTGGTCCAAAAACGTAAAACCACAGCGGCCTTTCAAAATCCCTTTATTCGCTTGGCCCAGGACTTGTGCTAGATGGGCCAAGGACTACTGAACCATTCTGGAGGACCGTGTGCATCCAAAGGTTCAAACATTGTATCCTGAAGGCGGTGCAGTGTATCAGGATGACAATGCACAAAAACACACAGCAAGACTGAGGAAAGATTGGTTTGATGAACATGAAAGTGAAGTTGAACATCTCCCATGGCCTGCAAAGTCACCAGATCTAAATATTATTGAGCCACTTTGGGGAGTTTTGGAGGAGCAACTCAAGAAACGTTTTTCCTCCACCAGCATCACGTAGTGACCTGGCCACTATCCTGCAAGAAGTATGGCTTAAAATCCCTCTGACCACTGTTCAGGACTTGTAGATGTCATTTCCAAGACGAATTGCTGCTGTATTGGCCGCAAAAAGGAGGCCCCCCCCATACTAATAAATGATTGTGGTCTAAAACCAAGTGTTTCAGTTTCATTGTCTAACCCCTGTATCTGCCGCGGAAGTACTGGCCAATCACAGGGAAGCACCGTGGATAGTAGCAAAGGCAGCACACATGCGCAGCATCTGGTAGCAATCTCGTTTACGGAAGATGGGGATGCTGCGCGTGAGTTGGTGCATAATGAGTGTTTCTGTCTTGTTTTGCAGGAGATCTACCGCCACTCATCTTGTCTCCGTCTCAGTATCATAACTACACCCAACCCAGAGGCAACTTCATCCCTTACGCCAACGAAGACAGACCTCAGTACAGGTAGCTCTACTCCTCCACCTTCTACAGGCGTGTTCCAGGATGACCATGCCGGGATTCATCAGGCAATGATGTCACTAGTTCAGATGATTGATGATTGATACTTTACTGATCCCCTCATGGGGAAATTCTGTTGTCTTTACGAATGTGTCATAGGTGGGTGACGGTAACGTGTTTGGTGCCTTGAAAAGCTCTATAGTAATATAATCCATTGCTGCTATCATTAGGGATGTCCCCATACCACTTTTTTGCAGACCAGGTACAAGTATGAGGACTGGCATTTGAGTACTTGCCAATACAGAGTACTGATACGAGTAATTCATAGGGGAAAGTGAGAGCCTTTTCTAAAAACATAGAAAAATACAGAGAAGCATCTCTGCTGTACAGATGTGATGGAGGCATGTTGCTGCCCTGGGGCCTCATTTATAAAACTGTGTGTAGGATCTTTACTAAAAGTATACGTACGCCCAGGGCCAAAAGTTTGCGTACGCCAAAAAATATTCCGATTTATAAAAAGCACAGAAACACCTCCCCCAGTCTTTGGTGAGGCCGACGGCTCCACCACGGAGCGCGCTGTGGTCAGCAGCTGCTGATGCGTCAGGGTGGGCACGGTTTCCGTGGGTCGGTCTATCTGGATCCAGTTCATAGACAACAGCACTGCAAAAGTCAATCTGCGTATTAGCAGATTTAGCATCATCACTGTAGCGACTTAACCCTACTGGCACTCCCGGTTGTTGACTGGTAGGGCGTAGTTACTACGTGCACTCAGTCTGCTTACTAATGACACTTCCCATGAAGTTTAAAAGTCAGGTTGACATTTATTTTCATTTTAATCCACAGTCCATTTAGTTTCTATTTAAATGATATTTCTTTTTCAATCCAGTAAAATGCACAGTAGTCTGCAGTAGAAAACTGTTTGCCTCGCCTCATGCAATCATCAACACCTGATTGACAGAATAGATGACTTCAAATAACCTCAAGTGTCCATTACCTTGGGCAGAACACAGAAGATGAAACAACCTCCTAGTGGTTGGCATTGCGACGAGGGCTGTAGTCCACACAGAGGCTTCAAGTAAATCCTGAAATAATCTAAAATCTTTGCAGTATTTTATTTTTTCTTTGCACGAAAAATTTTCATTTAAATCCATAACCAACATACCTGGAATCCAGGACAGAGAACGACTGGGACCAGAAGATAATTATTTTCTCCTCATTGACTTCCATTCATATTTTTTCGTCTCTTAAGGCCCTTTCAGATAGAACGCGTTTTTCGCGGCGTTCACCGCGGGGTAGGGCACAGAGTCCGCGAAAGAGCACAGCGGCAGCGAGCACATCAGGCACGCGTTGCTAAGCGACAGACCAGGAAGTGTTTTGTCCCCGGCACGCTTCGTTGTGAGAGATGTAGCTCTCATCGTTGCAGCAAAGGGCTTTTTTCCTGAGGAGGAGGAGAAGATCAGTAGCAGATAGAAGGGTGGGGGTCCACCTGATCCTGATAACAAGGCAGAACTTGGGGGGGTTCAGGTTCGTCCGGGAGCTGCATTCTTTCACACAGACCGCTTCCAGCTTTACTTCAGGCTGAACAAGGACCACTTTTTTCCCTGAACTGGCCTCTCCTATTGGACGTGCTAGGATGTCGTCACAGCGCGCTGCGCCCGAATTGAAAAATGTTCAATTTGAGCACAGCGGCGTCAGCGGCACCGCGGCGGCATACGCCCACCTTGTGCGCCTTGGTACTACATCAACAATGAATGGGTTTGCCGCCGTCCTCCTGCGCTTGCCGCGTTATATCTGAAAGGACCTTTACCCTGGGGACACACTGCATGCGGAAGCGCGCCGAAGCGCAGCAGTTTCATTTCGGCGCCCTTGTTAACAGACGGTGTGGGCCACATCAGGTGCTGTGCGGTGCACCGCGGCGCGCAGCGCCAAAATCAGCGCACGCCATGGAGCGATCGTTTCGGCTTCTGTTCTATTTTCTGCGCGAGCCGCGGCCGAATTTGTCAAGCCAGGCAGGAAAATGAGCAGGAACAGGTGGCAAATTGATCAAAATAAACCCATTTTCATAGTAAAAACACTCTAGATGAGCTTTAAAACCCGATCTCTTTTAAAGAAATGTCATTAAATTTCAATTATGTCTTCATCTGTATTGAAAATGCAAGTGGAAGGATTCACACACAGAAATGTGGCCTTCTGCTTGTAAATATTACAAAAGCAGAGCAGGAGATGGAGCCACTGTGTAATTATCAGCTGTAAAAGTACAGCAGAGAAGCAGGACTGCTGCCGGCTGAGCGCATCCAATGTGGACAGAAAGAGGAGCTGTGTCAACCAGCAAATCGGTGCGCTGCGCTTCGGAGCACTTCCACATGCAGTGTGTCCCTAGGTCCCATGATGCGGAAGTAGAGGGGCGTGACTTCAGCTCGCTATTGCCGGGGTGGCCCGCCTACGTGTGGTCCCGTCCCGCCCCCTTAATTGCCACACTGCACCACCCACAGACGCGGAGAGGTGACAGAGAAATCAGCGTGTTTCACGATCTAATCAGAGTATAAATCTCTACCGTGGGGATTTGATAAGAATGCTTAAATATCTCCACCATTGTTACCATTGGTCTCTAAAATCTAGATTATTTAAACTGCTAAAGTCAAATCAGCAGCTTTTGACTAAAGAAATGTATATTGATTAATAATAATCAAATAAATAAATAAATTAAAAAAAAAAAAAGTGAGCTTTTACAATACTGAATTTCCCTTCGGGGATGAATAAAGTATTTTTCATTTTCATTCATTTCATTTCATAAAATACACATTTGGCCGCACCGCTGATTTTTCAGCGTCTCTGACTTCATCGCGCGCATTCTGTCATCACAACCTTCCTCAATAGTTTTTCCTGGAAGACTGGCAACTGATTCAAAGAATTTCACTATGAGGAAAATTTCTATGTTCATGTTGCTGATAATCTGCACGGAGAGGAGGCGGTGGACCTGCAGCCGGCTCAGCCGCTAGCTCTGCACTTTCCATCTGTCAGAAGCCTTTCAGTTCAGACTAAAGGCGGTAGTGGCGAGAATTTGTAAAGTATTGTAATATTTTGTTTATATACGTTCATTGTTCATTTAACAGTCGAATTAAAAGCAGTTGTTGCTTTTAAAAGCATGATGGAAGTGGTTACTCTGGCTTAGATCAGTCAGTCTGATTGCTGCTGCACCTTGCCAGAATCTGTGTGTTAATGCGGTAAATAAATCCCCCGATGATGATTGGGTAGAGGAAGGTGATGGTGAGAGAAAACTTGAGGAATAAGTTTTCTTACGGACCTTTTTATTTATGTGAAAAGGTTCTTCTAGTTTCAGCTCACCTGCAGCATAAATAACGCTGCTGGTTTGAATCCTATAAAGTCAATCTATGATAATAATTTGATATGAAGGGGGAATTAACTGTTTGAGAGTGACAGGACATATGGAGAGCCTGTACGGGGCTCCATCCCCACCCAGAGGAACATTTTATTTCTCAAAGCTTTATCTTCTAAACAAAAGGAGATCTCATCCCAGCCTCATTCAAGTTTCAATTCGTTCTCATGAATGTCTCTTTTGTTTCTCCTAAAATTCACAGACAGAGGTCACAAAGTGCTTCAAAAAGAAAAGAAAAGAAAAAATTCACCAGGAGAAATTGTCTTATTTGAGACTTAATGCAGACACCCTGAGAATTGTCTGAGAAATGATTGAGATCTCCTTTGGAACCGGAAGTGAGACCAGGTTGAGATTTTGTGAAACTTTTCCATCCGGAGATAATGAGCCGTTGTCTCATTCAGCTCTCACATGGATCTCACATTTGTCTAGAAGTAAATGAGACCTTTCTGAGATCTTCTTTCCTAAATTATTTTCCTCTGGGCAGTCTCCAAAATGTGCGTAAGCAGGTCTGTAGTTTGTTTAAAGTTACGCACATTCCTATGCTAGTTTTTTTTTTAGAAATCCCAACTCTTGCGTAAGAAGTTGCTTATGCACTCCCTCGCCCAGTTTTTTGCGTGAGCAAGCTTTATAAATGAGGCCCCTGTTGGCTTACCACCACATTTACAACCACCTCGTCAAACGACGGTCGTCACAGGAGCAGAAATAAAAGCTTACAAGTGGTTAAAAGCTGATAAACAGCCGATCTGATGCAGCTGCGGTTTGCTGTATTTTAGTAATGCATTGTCATAACTTTGTCCGAAACTGTACAGTATACAGTAACAGACCTGCAAACTCATCAGAGGTGAAAAGGGGACAAACACCCGACCCCTCTCGGGGGGTCCGGGGCATTAACTTTGCCATCAAACCAAAGTTTGTGATCGGTTTTCTTCGTGGGTGCTCAAGTTCTGAAATCAGCGCCTATGTTTAACAGTGTTAAGTAGGGATGTAACGATATCCACATCTCATGGTACGATATTATTTTGATACAAACCTCACGGTACAATATTCACCTCGATATTGTGGGGAGGCTCACCATAACGATAATGATGGCATAAAATGCTTTGTCGAGTCATTGTTACAATATTTATTGCCAAATTCAAGCTTGTGACATTTTGACCTGCTTGAAAAACTTTTTTGCTGAAGCTGAAATTCAAGTAAAAATCCAACATCATATTTATTGAGAAGACAACTCAGGTAATAGATTAAATAAACTCAACCAGCATTAAAACAGCCTATTTACTAAGTAAAAGGACCAAGGCACAAAGAAACTGCCTCGTCTTTAGTAGTCAATAAATTTAAAATAAATAAGTCCGCCTGCCTGTCAGTGATCAGTCATATGTCTGAGCTTCTACAGGCTCCTGGGGACATAATTGAGCACCGTGAATCAGCTGATCAGATGCTCTTCTGCATCAAGCTGCTGCAGGTTAAACAGAGAGTTTTAAATAAGCAGCTGATCGAGGTGGTAAAAAAATATGAAAAAGTGTACAACACGCGAGACCCGGACCGGGACCAAGTTCCTCATTAAATATAAACTCACCAAGTCAACACGGTGATCTTGACGAGCGTCAAGGCTAAGAAACTTCTCACGGAGGAATAACCAGACTAAAACAAACTTTCTAATCCCTTAGACCTCCAGAACACGAACAAAGTTCTCGCTTCTCGTGGAGAATAACAGCTGTTTCATCCTCGTGTACATCCATGCTGTTTTCACCTGACCGCCTTTCACCTTGTTTTTCCTGTGCGTGGGGGCTACGTCTGCTCCCATTGGCTCAAAAGAGCGCACTGGCAGCAAAGGATCATGGTCAATGTAGTTTAGTATGTTAGGCTACATATAGAGCGGACTGAAAACTATTATTTTTGTCTCAAGAGATGCGTCATTTAATACCGTGCCAAGACCACGACGATATCATGATATCGACAATCTCATTACATCCCTAGTGTTAATTTTATTTGCTTGCTGTGCCGACCTCTTTACCCCCCCCCCCCCCCCCCCCCCCCCCCCACCACCACCACCACCACCACCAACAAAAACTCATCGGATCTACACGATTCACGAGAGTCATATATTTTGATCCAAAAACGGCGAATTTCGCCGAAAAGCGACGAGTTTGCAGGTATGCAGTAAACTCAAAACTGTGTACAGACTAAACTCAAAACTCATGTTGAAGAGCATCTTCCTGGCAGCACGGTCAGCGAGTCACATGACGGCCGGTATCAGTGCTGTCAGTTTTTCCATGATTGGCCCCCGCTGTCCGGACTGGAAAACCCTACTGACAGGCTTCGGGTCATGCCGGAGGCAACTTTCCATACATGGTTGGACTGAATCAGAACGGATCTGCAGAAATGAACCTAAAATAAGAATGTGGGTGAGACTTGTTCAAAACAGACATGCCTGATTGAGTCCACCTTCTGCTTCCAGAAGTAAGCTGTCTCCAGATGCCAGTCCACAGAAGATCATCAACACCCTCCGTCTGCCCTCGGGTGTGGGGGCAACATGTGTCCTCAAGACCCCCTACAACAGTACCCTGGACCAACTGGCTCAGACCCTCAACCCCAATGCCAACAACTCCAAGACCCTGGCTGCTCAGTACTTTGACTCCATGTGTCTGGACTCCTTTACCCAAGGGGTCCCCTTATCCAACTTCGTCCCACCTCCACCTTCACCAGCACCTTCAGATGACCCAGACCCCCATTTTGAGGACAGACTATGGAACTTTACAGCTGCCCCCCCCAACCACTGTTCACGGTAAGTGCATTGCCATATGTGCCAACGTGTTCTGCTGTGGTCCAACATGGTATGCCAAGCTCATACCTGCCGACATGTACGCAATTTGACCTCTAAATACGCTGGTACAGCTTGCTTTTCAAAACGACGCAAAAAGCTGCTGAAATGTGAATTCTGTAGGAAATATGCGCATGTCGTATCCACAACTAATAGTAGGAAGCAGCAACGTGGTGAAGTGTTTGTAACCAATCACTATAGAGAGCTGGAGAAGAGAGTCTCTGACGAACCAATAGTGTTTCATCTTTGCTGCCCCTCGCTTCCCCCTCCAAGGCTTTGCCCCTCCTAACAGCTGTCCACTTTACCCCGAGGTGCCACATGGCACGTTAGGTTTAGCCTAGCCTGATACACCAGCCTGACTAACGCCATGTATGAGATACACGGCAAGTCAGTCTGGATTCCCTCCGTTGGAGACTGATTTCCAATGCGAGACGAGAGGCGGGACTAACAGGAGGAAAGTGAACCGGAGAGAACCAATCAGAGGCTCGGCACTCTGTTGCTACGTTGCTATGGTGACACCGGAAGTCAGCGTTTACACGTTGTTTTGCTGGTGTACCAGGCTAGGTTAAGCCAGCTTGGCGACTGCTATTCATGGAAAAGGTAAGTTGGCTTTGACCCGCGTTCCTTTGATATGGCCAATAATGTTACATTCACTCCCAAAACATTTCAAGACAAAGTAAAGTAAATGAAAAAAACCTCAAAAAATTTGCCAATATTGCCCAGTATCCGACCTCCGCGGCGAGTCGACTCCTGCAGGTTCGGAGCCCCCAAGAGTGTAGTCCGTCCAGGAGATGACAAGTGACTATTAGTTGTGTAGCTGGGGTAGCGGCACACTTCGGCCGTTAAGAAACGCCAGCTGAAGCTACTAAATGCCGCAAACTTTTCAGCAGCAACACAGTCAGCAGCAGCATGAAGTTGGAATTGTTAGCGGTAGGGCTGGGTATCGATTCAGATTTCAAGAATCGATTCGATTCCAATTCTTATGGTTTTGAATCGATTATTTTTGATCTGTCCGATCCAATCCGATTTCGATTCGATCTCGATTCGATTTGCTGGTATTGAAAAATTTTTTAGCCTTTACCCGAATTTGATAACTCTGTAGTTATGCAACATATTAATTCTAGTATTATATGAATATTCTAGGACCATTGACTGTAGTTAATGGTGGCTGTAAGGACCAAACCAAACCAAACCCTCTCCCCAGATACAGTCATCCACAAAATTATTCACACCCTCCAATTTAAAAAGACTACATTCACAACAGTGATTCAAAAAACAGGAAACAAATAATAAAAATTCACAAAATTATGATTCAGTGAGGCAAAATACACAGTAAGTCAGCATTTAAAACTTTAAACGACGAGCGACTAACCCGCTAGCTCGATGCTAACTATTAATGGAAAATGCCATTGACATGCTAACGGAATTAGCATCTACGTCGTGACTTCATACCAGATAACATACAAAATAGAAAGTATCAATTTCACCTCGATCATGAACATTAACTGTCTTTATTAAAGTACTTACAGGCAGATGTTTCCTCTGATCCGTTTAAACTGAATTTTTCAAATGTATCTATCTGCGGCTTGCAACCCAGTGGGCGTGTCGTAGTGTGGGTGGGTCTGGTTAGGTTTAGGGGAAGGGTCAGGGGTAGGGCTAGATTTTACCGTGCTCTCATTGGCCTCGTGGGCGTGTCGTCACACTGCGACACGCCCACACTACGACACGCCCCTGTCTTGCGAGCCGCAGATAGACCCTTCTCGAATTTTTAGAAACTACTTTTAGCAGCCCCACTTAGTCTTCTTCTAGCGCTGCACTAGCTTTAGTAGTCCTACAGTCTGTCCAGCTCACTATCTCCCCCTAGCGGAGCGGAAGAGCCACTTAACCGGGGGCAGTACATTAAATGGGCATTTTAAAAAAAGATAAGAAAAATCGATCTTTGGACATATGAATCGATCTTTGGAAATTAATATGAGAATCGATTCAGAATTGGAAAATCGATTTTTTGAACACAGCCCTAGTTAGCGGCATCCAGGAGATGAGTGGAGCAACGTGATGATGATGGACGGAGATGAACTGGTGAAAGTCTCACAGCTGCAAGGCTGGTATGGATCATGTGAAGCGAGGAAAGAGGTACTTGCTTTTAATGTTAGTGAATGTTGTTCTGGTTGCTACATTATTATCTACAGCTGCCCGGTTCATGTTGATCAGTTTGTATGAAATTAAATCATGATTACAGAAGTTAAAACAGCTCAACTTTAAACATACAGCAGTAAAATTAACACATATAAAGAATAGTACAAAATTTACACTTTGTGATTTTACATTTTAAAATTTTGGTAATGTTGTAATGGTGTATTTTCATTAAAATGTGGTATTATTGTTTGGTAAGATTAATACTGCGTGAATACAGAACTTTAAGTAATGAAGCCATTTCAATCATTTAATTTTGGAATGAACTAGATAATCATTATCTTCCCCATGTAATGTTAAAATAATCTATTCTGATCTGGTATTTCCTCGTGACACTACATGTAATCAGAACCGCCGTCTTTAAGGCTACAATCACACCGCAGGTCTTGATGCTCAATTCCAATTTTTAGTCAGATCCGATGTTTGTGTGCGGGTGTTCACATTGCATTTCTAAATGTGTCCTGTCCACCGACTGCAGTATGAACAGCTCACGCTTCTAAAGCATGCTCAGTTAAACATGAATGACATCGCACACACAACAGGGCCATGGAAACCACTGCAAACAAATATGGAAGTTACCGGCTACTGGGGGGGGGGACGTTATGAAGCAGAAAAGAACCGGTTTTATTTTAATGCTGCACATTTATCACTCGCTTAGTCTTCTCTCTACCTGCTGCGGTCAACGTCTCTTTCTGTACCAAATGCATTCCACACACACTTTTTCTCTTCTGGCCTCGGGCCCACAGTGGTGCACCTCCGCCGCGTGGGCAGGCACACCCTCTCACTCACGTGCACACACTGAGCTGCCCGGATTACATAAAAGTTTCTCACAACGCTTTCATTAGTTTCCAGTAGTGCTGCAGCTAGCGATTATTCTAATAGCTGATCAGTTTACTTCTGTAATCGATCGATTTATCGATTAATCGGATAAGCTCTTTCTATGTTTTTGAAGATGTGACTGAGATGCAGTGGAGTGATAATGAGTTCAAATTGTGGACCGCGAGTAGGTGCATTACTGCCACCCACTGGTAGGTAGTGGTTTGGAAATAGTTTATACAGACTTTTCAGAATCAATGCATGAAGCAGGACTTTAAAAAGTTAAACCAAGCATCGATTACTAAAATATTAATCGATTGTTTTTTTACTGTACTGATGAACAGTGAAGTTCAGTAAGTAACTGTAGATGCATCATTGTTGGGCAAGCAGTTAGCTGGAAAAATCTATGTCCTTCTTCTAGGCCAGATAATCCAGCAGTACAGTGATGTGGCGCCTCATCTTTTCCTGGTGACTTGCAGTTGTACTGCTCCCTTTAAAACCTCAGAGGTCCACAGACTCCACTCTCTGATTAACTGTCTGTCCCAGATTAAAGGTACAGTCCAAGAGTTTTCCCCTGAAAAAAAACGCTAGACCTGTATGAGTGAAATCCGGCTTAATCCTCCCCGTTGGGCCTCTGCTTTGGTGTGGCGGTGAGTTCTGTTTGCAACACTCCCTCCCCTGGCTGTATTTAGTTTTTCTCTTTGTTTTGGTGTGTTCGGGATGTTTCTGGGTGGAGATTTGCGTATTTGTCTACAGTCATTGGCAGAGCTAAGCTGTTGGAATAAACTCACGGATTGAAGCAAACTTTTTTTTTCTTTTTTTAAACATGGACTGGAGCCGACACCAGAGTCACTCGAATTCTTCATAAAAGTGGAGGATGCAGCCAAGAAAAGGAAGAATTTTTTTTTTACCTGTCATTGCACTTGTTTTTACTTATATTGTTATGTGAAGCACTTTGTGACCCGTCTGTGAAAAGTGCTATACAAATAAAGTTTACTTACGATCACAAAGAGTAATATCTGATGTTTTGGGGTTTTTCTTTCTGAGTTCTCCTAAATATTACAGCACATAAATATTTTACCGCGTTATGGAAAAAGTCTATTCATTTGTATGATGCAGACTACGTGTTGGGTTCAGACAAACTCCTGAGGTCTCACACATAAGCTCGAGTAAACACTCAACGACAGTTACAGCAGCTTCTTCACGTAACTCAGGACTGAAAGCCTGAGCCCCCCCAATCAGTAAGATCTCAGTGATGACTATTAAATAAGCAACTTTTTTATAATATCTCACCCTGAACAGCCTTTATAGCAGACATGGACATGACTTCAGCCGTGACATGCTCCGTCCCGATGCCGCTGACATAAACGCAGCTCCGTGTTGTTGCATCTGAACGTATCCGTGACTTTCAGAGGCGACTCATCTGCTCTCTGTTGTGTTTCCTAAGAGCCCGTTACGTCTCCACCGACCCTTCCTTTGTCCATCCACGAGCCTGTGCGGTGCATCTGCTCCATGCAGGGAACAGGCTTCTCCTGCCCCAGCGGCGTAGGAGGACACCCCCTCTGATGAAGGGGGGGACAAGCTGATAGACTTCTGGACCAGAAATGTATCTAATTAACTTCACTACACATCTTTCAGACTAGACATACTGAGGTGGCACACGTGGAAGCAAATCTGCACGTATCTTAGGTCTTGGTTTTGGATTCAAAAAAAAATTATTATTATTGTTTTTTCTTTTCTTTTTCTTTTCTCTCATGTCTCTTTTTTCTTCTTTTTCTTTTCTATCTTCTTCCTTTATCCTCTCTTTCCTTTTTCTTTTCTCTCTTTTCTTTTCTTCTATTTTTGTTTTCTCTTTTCTCTTTTTCAGTCCTTTTTCTTTCTTTTTCTTTCTTTTGATTTTTTTCTATTCTCTCCTCTTTTCTTTTTTCCTCCTTCTCTTTTCTGTCTCTTTTTTCTTTTTCTTTTATTTTTTGTTTCTTTTTTTCTCTTTTTTTCATTATAATCTTTTTCTTTTTTACTTTCCAATTTCTATTTTTCTTTTTTCTTTTTTTTTTTATTTTTTCTTTCTCTTTTCTTTCTTTTTTTTCCTCTTTCATTTTTCTTTTTTTTCTTTTCCTCTTGTCCTGTCCAGCACGGTAGCAGCAGAATGGTAATCTGGCTGCTTGATTGCATTGAACAGATTTGCTTTGCCAAGGGGGAGCCTTATGAACATAAGGCTGCTTTTGATTGGCTCCTCTCTTCTTTAAGTATTTGTTTATAACTGCATTTTACATCATATTGCTGGGCTTGATAAGAGCAAATGAAAGTTAAAAAGAAGAAGCGGAAGTGGAACAGAGAGAAAGAGTGAAGAAAGAGAGAAAAATAAGTGTATCATCGTTGTTGTTAGTGGTATTATTATTGTTGTTGTTTTATATGGGGAATTTCTGATTGGGGTCTCCTTGTAAGTGTGCATTACTTGGGTTGTTGGCGACATCTGGTGAAAATTTCATGTCAATAGCTCTACTAGAAATATATTTTCTGAGAAAAGTGTTGATGTGGACATGGTTTTTTTCCCTGCTGTATAATGTAATATTTTCTGCTTTCTTTGTTTACCTGATGCTTCATAACAGATATGGTGGTCTAACGGTGGGAAACATCCAGAAATCAGTTCCTCCATCCTTTGGTAGAAAAATACCTCCTATGGTTAGGGAAGATCGCCGTTCGTAGATCAGCTCAGGTGAGTCGGGTTGAAGTCTGAACTGAACCACTGCGGTGAAACGTCTGTTAGAAAGCCTGTCTGCCTTCCAGGTGTTGTCACAACAACAAGGGCTTCCACAGCATGCCTGTGTACCTGAACGTCCTGAACAACGCCATCCTGCGTGCCAATCTGCCTGCATCAAAGGGAAATCCGGCTGCTTACGGTACACATGCTGGACGTGACTTACTGAAAGACTTCTGTTCTTGTGTCTCTTCCAACTCAGTCCTGCTTGTTTTGCTGTAGGCATCACGCTGACGAATCACCCCATGAACCGGACCAGCGCCAGCCTCTCCCTGGATTACCTGCAAGTCCATCCACTGCTATTATTGACTAAGT
>JALJCO010007804.1:0-10033 GCA_023101725.1 Atherinomorus stipes | reverse complement strand
AGTCTGAGATATTTCTTGGCCCAGTCTTGACGTTTCAGCTTGTGTGTCTTGTTCAGTGGTGGTGGTTTTTCAGCCTTTCTTACCTTGGCCATGTCTCTTATATTGCACACCTTGTGCTTTTGGGCACTCCAGTGATGTTGCAGCTCTGAAATATGGAAAAACTGCGGGCAAGACCTTGGCAGCTGCATGCTTGACTTTTCTCAGTTCATGGGCAGTTATTTTGCGCCTTGGTTTTTCCACGTTTCTTGCGACCCTGTTGACTAATTTGAATGAAACGTTACGTCCTTCTCATTACAGAGATGCACATCACCTGATATGCTTAATTGGTAGTAGCTTTGGGCCGATACAGCTTGGAGTAAGACAACATGCATACAGAGGACGATGTGGTCAGAATACTCATTTGCCTAATAATTCTGCACTCCCTGAATATAGATATGTACTCATCGTACTCAAACTCAATGAATGAAAAACCCTCCACAGCATCTCAGTTTCCTTGTTGTTTGTCTCTGCTGCAGTCCATGGCGGCCATGTTTGAATGGGAGGATGAAGAAGAGGACAAAGAAGACAAGGTAGAGTCAAACTCTTGTTTAGATGATGGAAAACAGAAAAGTCTTTGTTCCTCTGGAAACAGTCAGTCTGGACTTCATGGACCGTTTCAGGGTTCTCATCCTGAAACATGGATCCAGTTCTCCAGACCTGCATATAGTCCAGGTCTCTTGACTCGTCCCCGTTTGTCCCTCCAGGACTCCGAACACAAAGGCTTCATGGACAAGCTGTACGCCATCCAGGACGTCTTCATCAGCGTGCAGAGCGCCCTGGACGAGGTGGCGTCGCTGGGAGAGCGGATGAAGAAGTGCGTGGCCCTGATCCTGGTCCTGCAGACCCCCATGTCCCCTCAGACGGGTGACCAGATGTCTCTGTCTCTGCCCCGCAGCACCTTCAACTGGACCGTGCCTTTCCTCAGCTGGCTGGCCATCACCGCCTTGAGTCTGGCCACCCTGCTCCTCTACCTCATTCCTCTGCGGTACCTGGTCCTGGTCTGGGGTGAGTCCTCGTTCCTCTGCGGTACCTGGTCCCGGTCTAGGGTGAGTCTTTCCACGTGGACCAACACGGCCATGATGACGAGCATGTCTTCTTCTCCTGCAGGTGTGAACAAGTTCACCAAGAAGCTCCGCGACCCGTACATGATCGACAACAACGAGCTGCTGGACTTCTTGTCCCGGGTGCCATCCGACGTCCAGGTGGTGGGTAACTGGGATGGACGGGGGGACGGGGGGACGGGGGGGGGGGGGGGTGTCCTGGGTCGTAGTCCAGAAACACAACCGCCCTCAGGCTGGAGTTTCAGGGCCTTTCCACATGGCGTGCTGGCCCATGCTGGGCCCGTGCTACCTCTCGACCTGGACCACCCAAGTCCTGGACTATCTCTCGACCTGGACCACCCGGGTCCTGGACTATCTCTCCACCTGGGCCACCCGGGTCCTGGACTACCTCTCCACCTGGGCCCCCGGGTCCTGGACTACCTCTCCACCTGGGCCCCCCGGGTCCTGGACTATCTCTCCACCCGGGCCGCCCGGGTCCTGGACCATCACTCAACCTGGGCCCCCCGGGTCCTGGACTACCTCTCCACCTGGGCTGCCTGGGTTTGGATGGTTTGCTTTCACATGGATAAAATCTGTCCCAGACTGTGCCTGAGCATGCCATGAGAAAGGGCCTAAAGCCCCGTTCACACCCTACAGTAAATATGGATACGAATGCTTTCAGCCGTATCCAGAGGTCGTTTCGTCCGTCAGTGTGTCTGTTGCGAGAGAGCTTACCAATCCGGAGTTCTCCTGACGAAACGGAGCAATACCACCTGTAATCGTGGCGGCAGTATAGAGTCAGAGTTTACAGTTCACCTATTCTTGAAAATCAAGGAAGCAGAGTAGGAAGAGGACATTTAAAAATGTCAAAAGTTTAAATTACCATGCCCACTTTTAAGTGCTCGGACATGCCACCGCTGCTTACACTTTTTCCACCTTTTCTGAAGTAGATGCAGCAAAACTACCTCTTCTACCAACGCCATGTTCGCATTGGTTGATGGCAGTAAATTTCACCGCAACACTGCCCCCTAGAGGGTGTACGGAGCTACATTCATAACACCGCTGAAACCGGACGGAGGTATGCAGGCCAGTAACGAAGGCAACGTTTGGTACGGACGGGCTGATTTTGTCCGTATCCGGACGTATGAAGCTAGCTTAAGTCCACCAGACGAGCAGAACCTCACACACCAGCTTAAAACAGCAGTTGAGACCACGTTCAGGTTTTACACAGAAATGTGGTTTCTAGTTTTGTTCACCCAGGTCCAGGTCCTGGTGGGACTAGGTCTGTACCCTGGACCCACCCAGAAACTGGACCTGGATCCAGAAACTGGGGCAAAGCTCATGTGGGAATTTCAACTTATTTATCTAAAATAGGCACAAGGCATATCAATATACACTTCTGTGCAAATATGCAAGATCAAAGCCAACGGCTACTTCCATCATTGGCAGGTTAATGGAGCTAAAGTACTAACATAAATGACCGCACTTTACTCAGCATATCACACAATATAAGGACAGAAAAACATGATACAAGAACAATAAGTTACAGATTAAAAAAAAAAAAAAAAAAATATATATATATATATATATATATGTATATATATATACATACATATATAGTCATCAGTCAGTCCGCTTATCCAATTCAGGGTTACGGGAGTTTCTAGTCTATCCAGCTATTATCAGGCGAGAGGCGGGTTCACCTGGACAGGTCGCCAGTCTGTCGCAGGACCAACACAGAGAGACAGACAACCATTCACACTCATTCCTAGGGACAATTTATATATTTATATATACACACTCAAACATGGAGGTACGAGACAGGAACGTTTCTGTACCTGTAGGTACATTTTTTACAAATGTTCTCTCAAAAGTACAATATTGGTCTTTATGAGGCCAGAAGTACCTATATATAGTGTCCTTGAGGGCCGGCATCCTACAGGTATTAGGAGTTTCTCTGTGGTGACACACCTTGTTACCTGTGCAGAGCGTCACATTGAGCTCTGCACAATTACCCGTTGATTGGAGTCAGGTGTGTTGCAGCCTGGAAGCTCCTAATACCTGCAGGATGCCGGCCATCGGGGACTGGAGTTGCCCATCCCTGCTATATACTATGAAAAAGGGTCCAAAGTAATATAAAGTACACATTTGTACCATTCCAACCCTAAGGGTACCTGCAGCATTGAAAAATGTGTGTAGCTTGTACAATAACTATAAATAGCAGTACTTCTAAACAGTAGTATAATTATAGTTATTATATTATGATTTTCATAATAATCATAGTAATAATTATATGTATAATTATATATGTGTTTGGCCTAATATTTCTATAATAATTATTCATTTATTATTAGCATCTTTGATTGTTGTCATAATCTCTATTTTATTGACTTTTATTCATCATTTTAATTGGTTTAATTGTACTTTATTAACTCATACAGCTTGATAAGGTACAAAAATGGACCATGAAGGTACAGAAATGTCTTTCAGAAAGGAACACCCCCCCCCCCCCCCCCCCCCCCCAGCAACAAGCTTTGGACCCCTTTAGGTACAAACTGGTACCTCTATGTTTGAATATGTATATATATATATATATATATATATATATATATCACACACACACGCAATTCTCTAAATGACACGACCATTTCACAGAATTTAGTTTTTCGTTTGGGAATATCACAATCTCCCCTAGTTGATGCCCTGGTAATTTGATTATTGTTCTTTTTGTGAATGTAGGTATTTAACGGTGGAGGTGCGAGTCTATTTAGTACTTTGTAAATAAGACGTGTCCAGAAAAATTTGGTAGCTCAAGACACGTTTGCGATTCTTCAAGCCACCGAGATAACGGTATCAGAGGTTTTTCAGCTCTGCAGCTGCTTCTTTTTGTTTTTGCATACGTATAGAGAACTGTGTCATCGGCATATACTGCAATTGTGTGTCAACATTTGGACAAATATTTGGAAGGTCATTTATGTAGATACTAGGGGTGCACTGAAATGAAAAATCTTGACCAAAACCGAAAACAAAAAATGAGCAAACCAAGGCCAAAAACCAAAAACAGAAAAAAAATTATGTAATACGATGTGTACTAACCTCACTAAAATCAAGGCATTGCAATAAATCAAATACACAAGTATCAAAATATTTATTTACCTCTGACATTACAGCAATGCACAATATAAATTAAAATTCAAAACAAATATTTCGTTTGACCCCACTCATGTGTACATTACATAATGCCTTTTAAATGGTTCTCTGTAGTACTACTACAACAAATTCTTATATCCAGGCTTATAACTGACTGGCTGATGAAAGACTGAAATTAAATATGTTCTCACTTCACATAAAAACACAAAGTACAGAAGTCGCACGCTGGATGCGCCGTTTTCACAAGTTTTTTCACTGTGTTTTTTCATTGGTTTTTATCTTTCGATCAAAAACCAAAACTGTACTTTTGGGTCATTTTTGGCCGAAAACTTTTGGTGGCCGAATTTTTGGTGCATCCCCAGTAGATGCACCAAATAAAAGTGGTCCTAGAACTAAACCTTGTGGGACACCTCGTGCACATTCAAGATGATGATTTCTGTCCTGTTTGCACAATCTGATCCGATCTGACAGATACGACTTCATCCAGCAGAGGGCGTTAGCGGACAAACTGAAAAGTGACAATCTGGATCGTAACCATGGTAACCATGGAAATGCCTCCTGCAGATTCACAAACAGCTGATATGTTTCCTATGAAGTCTGACATGTTGTTTATCTCTACTAAACATGTTGATGAGATACTGTTTTTATTTACGTTTCAACGCGTAAACAGTCCTCTTCATCTTCCTCTTCCTCTTGTTTGTGTTGACAGATGCAGTACCACGAGCTGAAAGTGGATCCAGGACAAAGTCCCAACAAGCGTCGGAGGACGAACCAGAGCTCGCTGTAAACAACGTTTTTTTATAAACGTTGACGTCTCGTTGTTTTTCACGTTTCTGTGAGACGCTGGATTCTTTTCTAACAGACTGTTTATGTTTTTTTATTTCTGTAAACAAACTTGTTTATGAGTGTCATGAATGTTGCATGCATCGCTGCACGTCGTTACCGTAGCAACAGTAAAACACAAACATCCACGCTAACTGCATGCAGACCGGTCCGTCATCAGGGAGCAGGCGTTGCCATGGTAACATAAGCCAAAGCCAATGAAATGTCGTCTGATTGTAAATTTTCTGCTTTAAAATCTGTAGTTTAATTTTTTTTTTCTGATTTTGGATGAAAATTTCTTCTTTTTTTTTTTTAAGTGTTCCCAGTTTTCTCCAGAAAAGCTGATTCAGAGAAGTTATTTGTGCCGAGTCATGTCACGTCATGAAAACTGCAGGGACGATCCTGAGGTTTGGTACTGGGTCCAGTTCTCCTCCAAACCGGTCAGATGCAGCAGAAACATCACTAATTAATCCTGTCTGCTGCCAAAAACTCACAAATATTATTTTTATTATCTTAAAAACGACATTTGGGAATATTTATGAATATTTTCGCTGTTTATGAATGAAAGACGTGAATGAAGAGATGAGATGAATTTGATATATTTATATTTTCTACGTTTCATAACAAAGACGCACAAAAAAATAAATGAATTCCTGAGATAATGAATTCATGCAGATTATGATGGCGCCGCAGGAACTGGTCCACCAGTCCTCCCAGTCCTTCACGCTGGATCTCCACAGTCCAACCGCGCAATGAAATCTGCCACTAATGTTAGAGCCACCAGTGTTAGCATGAGTTGCTAATGTAACAGCCTGCAGTTTAGCATCAGCTGCTAATGTTAGAGGCCCTAGTCTTAGCATTAGCTGCTAATCTACTAATGTAACAGCCTACGGCATTAGCATTAGCTGCTAATGTTAATCACCCAGTGTTAGCATGAATTGCTAATGTAACAGCCTACGGCAATAGCATTAACTGTTAATGTTATCCCCCAGTGTTAGCATAAGTTGCTAATGTAACAACCTGCAGTTTAGCACCAGCTGCTAATGTTAGAGGCCCTAGTGTTAGCCTTTGCTGCTAATCTACTAATGTAACAGCCTACGGCATTAGCATTAGCTGCTATTGTTAGAGCGGCCAGTGTTAGCATGAGTTGCTAATGTATCAACCTGCAGTTTAGCACCAGCTGCTACTAGCAGTAGCGGCTAATGTAACAGGCAGCAGTATTATTGCTGCGTTCCATTTGAACTCGGAAGTCGGAAATTCCCAGTTCCAAGTAGGAAGTTTCAACTGGAACGCCCCCCCCGAAGTCGGATATCCCACTCGGAAAGTCGGACAACTCTCGCAGCTCCGAGTTCAGATTTAAAGATGGCCGCGCCCTGTGTTAGCAGTTTTAGAAGCTTCTGTAATGTTACATTTATTTACACTTCTTACTAATATTTTGTTGCATAAATCAGTCGTACACGTAGTATTGGTTTATACAGATGTACGGGGAAGCTGCTGTAGTATAATTCACATTTTTCATGTCGTATATGTGAACTACAACACCAGTTGTGCCAACAACGGCTAATGACAATAGCCTTAGCAAACACGTTGTTTTGCTAGGTTGCTAACTGGTTTTCCGACCAGTGAGCTGGAACGCAAGTTGGTCGGGTGTGACGTCACCCCCCAGTTCCCACTTCCCAGTTCCGATGAAAATGGAACGCAGCATATGATCAGCTGCTAATGTTGGAGGCCCTAGTGTTAGCATTAGCTGCTAATCTACTAATGTAACAGCCTATGGGATTAGCTGATAATGTTAGCCCCAGTGTTAACATTAGTTGCTAATGTAACAGCCTGCCGTATTAACCTTACCCGCTAACATTGGAGCCTGCTGCGTTAGCATTAACTGCTAATGTAATAGCCTGTGGAATTAGTGTAACCTACTTACATTGGAGCTTGCAGGCTTAGCATTGGCTGATAATGTAACAGCCTGAAGTCTTAGCATTAACAGATAATGTTGTAGCATCCAGTGTTAGCACTAGCTGCGAATGTAATAGCCTGCCCTACTAGCAGTAGCGGCTAATGTAGCAGGCAGCAGTATTATGATCAGCTGCTAATGTTGGAGGCCTTATTGTTAGCATTAGCTGCAAATCTGCTAATGTAGCAGCCTACGGTATTAGCATTACCTGCTAATATTACAGCCCCCAGTGTTAACATTAGTTGCTAATGTAACAGCCTGCAGTATTAACCTAACCCGCTAACATTGGAGCCTGCTGGGTTAGCATTAGCTGCTAATGTAACAGCCTTCTGTATTATTCAAACCTTAGCATTGACAGCTAATGTTGTAGCATCCAGTGTTAGCATTAGCTGCTAATGTTACAGCCTGTAGTATTATCATCAGCTACTAATGTTGGAGGCCCTAGTGTTAGCATTAGCTGCTAATCTGCTAATGTAACAGCCTAAAGTCTTAGCATTAACAGCTAATATTGTAGCATCCAGTGTTAGCATTAGCTGCTAATGTGTAAGTTTATAAGCTGCTAAACAGCCGACATGTAAATATTTTACTCGTCTTCCGCCCGCGCTAGCGTCGCTTCCGTTGTTTTAGTTGAAGGTTTAAAACCTGGTAGCAACAGAGATTTTTGCACATGCTCAGAAGTGAACAAAGTAAAGCAGAAGTACCGGTGTACTGATGAATCTGCTGTTTCTACGGTCATTAGTATTTTCTGAAAACACTAAAACCAGCGAAACTTCTCTGAGTTTTCCTGCTTTTCTGTGGAGATGCAGCAGATGGAGGTTTCACACGTTTCTGCTTAAATCAGTTTCCACAGATGAACGACGACTCAGCTGATCTCAGAGAAAACACCTCCCTGTTCCCATCCGGCTGGAACCGGTTCCCATAACGATAAACATCCCTGCTCTCCAGTTCATGGGGGGCTCGTCCGGTTCAACGCTGGTCCTTTTTTTTTTTCTGTTTTCATCAGAAAGCGTCAAAACTTCCAGAATATTCTGACAGAAAATGTTTTACATGAAACAGAAGATGCCGAGGAAGAAAAGGATGTTTGCTGGTGATGATGATGATGATGATGATGTCTCCTCAGGCTCCAGCATCCAGGATCTTCCATGTCCAGTGAACTCAGTTTAACTCTTGTGGGAACGTTTTTCTTCCAGGAAGATTTTTTTTGTAAAAAACAAAAAGAAAAAGTGTTTTTTTAAGAACTTTGAATCCCAGTTTTCATTTTTCCTGAAGGTCAACGGGACGAGTTTCCTCCCTGTCAGGTCCTTAGAGGACGTCAAAACAAAACGAAAAACTATTTTATTTACAGGTTGTTATAAAAGTCGTCCGGTCGCGCGGTGATGTGCAAATTACCGATTAAACTAATAATAATAATCATAATAAGTAGGGATGCGCAATACAACTGGCCCCTATCGGTATCAGCCTATATCGGCCTAAAACTGAGTATCTGACATCAGCCTCCCCACCGATATTTAACCGATATTTAACCGATCAGCCCGCTGTTTCTAAAGTCCAGAAAAACCCCCAACTTCTTCTTCAAAAGCGTCTTTTTTACAGACTTTAAAACTTCTAAAGACTAGGGATGGGAAAGATATCGATACACTGAAATATCATGATATTTTCATATGCTGATATCATATTGACATATAAAAACGTGGTACTGACCTATTTAACTAACGAAATCTCACAATATTTCATCATTCTGTGACGAAATCTCATGAGAATTCACAAAATATTGTGAATTTTTGTACCAGAACGATGAAATCTTGCGAGATTTTGTAAATAAAATAGATTGATGCTGCGTTTTTAGATATCTATTTGATATCGTCATATGAAAATATCGCGATATTTCAGTGTATCAATATTTTTCCCACTCCTATTTTTTCAAAGTATCAGAAACGGAAAACAAAACTGCTGTTTGCAATGACTGCTTATTTTTCCAGCTTTAATATCGGTATTGATATCGGTTATTGGCCACATGAGTTTTAAAATATCGGCATAGCGGTTATTGGCCAAAATTCCAATATCGTGCATCCCTAAAAATATTAAATATTAACATTGAAGATCCAAGCAGAGCCTCAGATCTTGAGAAGCGAATCTGCAGCCGAACCTTCGTCCTGACGACTCAGAAACGGACAATAAAGTTCTGTTGAACGGACAATAAAGTTCTGTTGAACGGACAATAAAGTTCTGTCCTTTTCTTCTGAAGTGTTTTAAAGATGATTTTCTCATCGTCGGCTGCAGAAATGTCCCGCCGGCGTTTATCAGGTCTGAACTCCGTGTTTGATGATCTGAGGAAGAAAAGCGTAATCTGCTGTTTTAAAGCAGTTTATGGGAGAGGACGTTTTTGTCCCGTAAGGACCTGGACAGGCGGGAAGGGACGTCCCTGGTGGGTAAATCCAGGATTCTGGCTGGGATTAGACCTGAACCGTGACCGTGGATAACGCTGAGGACGTGGGTCCTGAACGTGACCCTGATGGGACTCCAGTCCTCCAGTCTGGACCCGGTCTCACTGGGGGACCGGTCTGGTCTCCTGCATGTCTCACTGTTCTGCATGAAGGTGAATTATGTGCAACGCGTTTATGGACCCTGAATGTGACGTTCATGTGCTGCATGTAAATCTGATGATGGAGGAAATATATTTGTACACACACCTGCAGCGTCCTGTGTCTGATGTGAACCGGATCTGGAGAGACGGGAAGATGAAAGTGATGAAGACGAATCGGTTTCCTTCACAAAAACGGTCACGTACGGAGGACGATGACGGCCACGGACGGAAAAACAGAACTCTGACAAACAAAAGTCAGTTTCACAGTTTAAACTCACAGTCAGGACTTTTTCCAGAAAACCAAAAAATTATTTTCCACCATTTTTTTCAATGTTCTAGAAAAAAAACTCAGAACTGCGACATTAACGTCAGAATTTGGACTTTTCTAAGAAAATACTAAAAAAAATTCTTCCAAATTTGTTTTCTTTAAAATGTTCTAGAAAA
>JALJCO010007802.1:0-23397 GCA_023101725.1 Atherinomorus stipes | reverse complement strand
CAGTAATTTGTAAACGCAATCTGGAATTTTGCGCGTGGGGCTGAACCACAGTTTGCGAGTGATTTACCAAGAATGAAGGCGCAAATGATAGCGAGTGCAAACGTGTTGGAAACGCCCTGTATAAATGAGATGTTGAGTGTTTTGAGGTTTGCGGCGTGGCAAATTGCGAGAGACGACAACACAAAAGGAAATATGACGCCAGTCGCCACATGAAGATGGAGATATTTGGAGGACGGAATAAGTGAAAATAATTTAAAATAAGTATGATAAATATAAAAACTGATACAACAGGAATCTGTGCAAAGCCTCAGAAGTGTCCAGTTTATGAGGACATGGGTCAGGAGTTGCTGAACACATGAAAGTGTCTGTAGCTCCAACATGGTCTCTGTTACGCAGGAGTTGCGCAATTTGGCACAATGCCAACGGTTTCAGAGGCTCGTGCTGCCAGGTGATCCTGTGATCCTGTCCAGGTGCTAAAATCCAAGTTAAAACGTGACATTGGCAAAAAGGGGAAATAAAGACACAATTGATGCAGCTTTAGTTCTCATTAAGCTCCACAGTGGCTGCAAACTTTCATTTATCCAGAATATTTTACACCGTGTTTAATAGTGGTTTGCTGTATTGATTTTTATTGAATCAACAATAAGAACTACATTGCCCTCACTGCTCATGAAAAATGATTTTGAATCAGATCAGTGCGTGCCCAGGATTGTCCCTCTCAGAAGTTGCAGCCTTTTGTGCACAAAGCTGCAAGTTACACCTGCTTTTCAGACTTACTGAAAAAGAGGCAAAAAAACAGCAAGGCAATGCGTCTCACGGTTGATAAATCGCCTTGCCAGTGCTAAATTATCCTATTACACGCACTTTTGCGTGTAAACGCCGCATATTGCATCTTCATTTCAGAAAAAGTACTAAATGGATAAGAGGCGCTATTTAGCACGTTTTAAAGACCAAACCCTTTTAGCTGTTAATAGATCAGTTTGTACATTTTTTTAGCGTGTGCAGTGAGATAGCTCACGTTTTTTTTACACACAAACCTTTGATAGATCCGGCCCATAGTCTGCAGTTTGACTATGGCATCAACGACAGGAGGTGTCTGAACCTGGAAAAATCTCTGAAAGAGCTGCCCCGGTCAGATGTGCACTCAAGACAGCCTTGACTGTACGAAACAGTTCCTGACAAGATGGGTTAAAGAATTAGGTTTGATACAGGGTTTCTCTGATAGTCTGTTATCGTTAATCCCTGGGTCCTCTACTTTGAAGCTGGATTAACATACCTGGGATATCTCTCCATACCTGGGTAGACTTATCCGGACATTCCTGATCCTGATAAGTGGTACCACAAAGCTGGTCATCACCTTGGTAATTCAGTCCAGGGTTTTCCATCTTGACCGGGGTGGACTCACATAAAGGATGGCGTTTGCAGCGTCTGACCAATCACACACTAGCCATGTCACCATTATAGATATTTTAGGTGCAATTATTGTCTGAGAAATAATCACAATTTTACAATTATCACAATTATTATGTGATAGATTCACAGTACTGTAAATGAGTAAAATATCTTACATTTTTGTGTTTTATTTTTCTTTTCATGTCAAAACCCCAAAATGATATAGCAAGAAAGTAAACAAAAGTCCTGCAAAAATCCCTATTGGAATTAAGCTAAAATCCGCTCTGCCCTGAAAACATTCAAACATGAGGCTACAAATTAACTATGTGTTTCTCTGAGAAAGATTCTCATCATGGATGTGGTGAAACGGGAGATTCTCATCATGATGAGGTGGAACATGAGAATCTGATTGATTTGTAGATTTATTTCAGACACTTGAAGAAAATTGACAATTTCAGAAAATAATTCAACAAAGTACCACACAAAAAAAAAAGTGTTTGGTAAACAAGATTATTCCACATAATAAGCTTATTGTTATATGTACCCTCAGGTACAAAATTGATTATTAATAAGTTCATTTATTCGTTAATGTAAATTGTCTGAAAAGGAGCATGAAGAAGTAAAACATATTTTTTATGCCCCTTCTCCCTGCAATTACACCCAAAACAAGCTTCCTGTTTACTTCCATGTCATTGATCTAGATATACTATTCTAAATCCAAATTATACGTACACATATATACATACACATACATACATATACACCTATATATACATATACATACACACACAAACACATACATATATGTTCATATACATAAACACATACATACACATATATACACACACACACACATGCACACACTCAGTGCTCAGTAGTGATACAATTCACCTCACCTCTTCTTCATAGTACCCATAGAAAAACATGAGTTTGAGTCTTTTTTTTAAACAGACTCATGCTTGGACATTGCTCCAGCTCCTGTTGGAGTTTATTCCAGACCTTCACACCACTGACTGAAATACTCATTCTCTTCAAAGTGGTTTGAACTCTCAGGATTCTGAAATAAAGATTTTCCCTGTAGTCATAGCCCCCTTCTCTGTCAGTGAACAGTTTTTGAATATTTTTTTGGTAGTTTCTCATCACAGATGTGGTGGAACGGGAAATTCTCATCAAGGATGTGGTGGCAAAGGAGATTCTCATCATTGATGTGGTGGAACAGGAGATTCTCATCATGATAAGGTGGAACATGAGATTCTGATCATAATGATGTGGAATATTAGATTCTCATCGTGATGTGGTGGAATGAAAGATTCTAATCACGGAAGTGGTGAAATGGCAAATTCTCATCATGTATGAGGTGGAACGGGAGATTCTCATTATGTGGTGGAATGAAAGATTCTCATCATGGATGTGGTGGAACGGGAGATTCTCATCACAGATGTGGTGGAACGGGAGATTCTCATCATGATAAGTTGGAACAGGAGATTCTCATGATGAGGTGGAATATTAGATTCTCATCATGATGTGGTGGAATAAAAGATTCTCATCATGGATTAGGTTGGATGGGAGATTCTCATGATGTGGTGGAATGAAAGATTCTCATCATGATGTGGTGGAATGAAAGATTCTCATCATGATGAGGTGGAACAGCAAATTCTCATCATGGATGTGGTGAAAAGGGAGATTCTCATCATGATGTGGTGGAACGGGAGATTGTCATCATGATGAGATGGAACATGAGATTCTCATCACAGATGTGGTGGAACGGGAAATTCTCATCATGATAAGTTGGAACAGGAGATTCTCATGATGAGGTGGAATATTAGATTCTCATCATGATGTGGTGGAATAAAAGATTCTCATCATGGATTAGGTTGAACAGGACATTCTCATCGGAGGTGGTGGAACGGGAGATTCTCATCATGATGTAGTGGAACATACGATTCTCATCTTGATTTGTCGGAACGGGAGATTGTCATCATGATGAGGTGGAACATGAGATTCTCATGATGATGAGGTGGAACATTAGATTCTCTTTATGAAGTGGTGGAATGAAAGATTCTCATCACGGATGAGGTGGAACGGGAGATTCTTATCATGATCTGGTAGAACGGGAAATTCTCATCATGATGAGGTGGAACGGGAGATTCTCATCGTGGATGTGCAGCCGACAAACTGTGTGATACTGTCATGTGAATACATGTGAGGCAAAACCTCAGGAATGTTTCCATCACCTCTGCTTCCAGAAGTCAGTCAGTGAGAAGAAAGTGGGCTTTTAGTGGAGGTGGTGTTAAGAAGCTTGTGTCAGATGCAGGATAAACTGAAGTATGTGAACAGCTGGTGCAAGATTAAGATGGATTTATTTTTAAACTGTGAATCTTGCAAAGCTAAGAAGAAGCGTTACCAGGTTATATCGCTGGAGTACAGTAGATGAACATCACAGGTTCCATCTGTAACCGGTGTAAAAGTGCAATAACAATATATTCAGTAATATAGTGTACAGAGGTTTTACTGTACGTTACTTCCAAATAAATGAGTTTGACTCATTTATTTTGGGTTCTTGGCAGATACATTATACTCTTCACAGTTTTTTCTACGAAGGATCTGTTTTTTTTATGTTTCTGTGAACTGACCCTTTGAAAGTTCAGAGTACAGCAATAACATGGACATCAGGACCAATGTCACCTCCCTCCCCACCTCCCAGCTGGTCTCTGTTTCTGCCACTGACAGGCTCCACCTCCCAGCTAATCAGGATCAGCAGCCATGAATGAGACCCAGCGAGAGAGTCTGGAGAGTCCTGTCACTGGCTCCGACGTCAAACTGGAACTGGGCTACAACACGCAACCACCTGCAGGAGCCACAAAGGCAGTGAAATCTGTGGGGATGATCTGAACAGAAAGAAGAGGACGGACACCTTAATCACCTGGTTCCTCAGGTCGGTCTGGGATCTGGACTCGGCTGTCAACGTTTAACGCCAGATAACGGAGCAGCAGGAGAGGAACCTTTCCAGTGTTGTGAGGGGTAGGTGTACATGGATGAAGGCTGAGGGCTGATTAGCCTGTAGCCCGGCCACAGCGCTCCTGCTCTGCTGTAGCTTTAGGCTAAAGCCTCTTATTGCTCATTTCGTCCTGTGCCAGCACGTAAGCAGCCATTATGTTCCCCTCAACCAGATGGTTGTAAACTTTATCAAATCAGACCAAGCAAGAGTTTTTATTCACTTTCTGTTAATTTTATTGTGTCCTGATCAGGACTTTCAAGGCTCTGCAGACAAACAAACCAACAAGCAGCAGTTTGTTTTCAAGTATAAAGTAATGCAGTGGAGTTAAAGTTTAGACATGCAGAGAAGACGTTGCACCTGCATGCATTTCCTAATCCTGACTTTTCCTACACTGTTGGCTACAGTATGTAATGACGCATTTAAGCCTCACTGTTGCTGTTGAGCTCAGAAAAATGTGAAGTAGCTTTAGACAAAACGTTGCTTCAGTGCAGAGGCTTTCTGAGCCAAGAGGAGGTGGAACGTCCGTCTGTAGGACTGCAAATCACAAACATGCTAAATTATTCCTGAAGTCTGACTGTAACATCGGGTTGAAGATAGGCATATCAATACCAGCCAAAAAAATATCGGAATCGATACTTTTTTTTTGAGTATTGTGTTACCACCGTACAGATACAAAACACGCAATTTGTTTCCACTTTTGAGAGTTTTAGGCAATGAAATGATGTGAAAGCAGCCAGATTCTAGCTTCTGTGTCACATGATGGTGGTAGCCTATCAGATGTCATGATGATGCTGCTATTGTTACTGATGATGATGATGATGTTTTGGGTAAATTTAGAATATTACTATTAATTTTATATTGAAACATTTTCTACTGAAAAAAATTTAATAATCTTAACCTGCACTAAAATTATTTGATAACTAAAAGAAGTTTTTATTCTTATTTGTTTAATTTACTCATTAATATAATTTATCATTGTTTTAAAAGCATTTCTTTCAGTACTTCTGTTCTCAAGTTTTAATTACATCTAATATTGCATTGCATTCACGATACCTCTGTAGATCCTTTAAATTTCTGACTAATGTGTCCCTAAGGCCACGCCGTTGAACCCTTGCAAAAACTGCTTTAAAAATATCATACATCAAAAAAAATTTTCCACCGAATGCAGGTTTCTCTTTGAAAACAATTTCACCCTGAAATATTTATATAAAAAAGAAATTAGATTTAAGCTTTCCATAATGGTGACAAAACCCAAGCATTTGTTTATGGACAAACTTAAAACACTATATAGTTTCCATAAAATCTATTTGAAGTAATTGTTATTGTAAGGCCTTCAGATGGTTCATTGATTGATGGCAGTATTCATTTTCATGCATTTCTATTTTTTTTTTTACAGTCTCAGTTTTTTATAAAAATTCGCTAATTTGTCCCTAAAGCCACACTATCGTATATTTGCATAAACTGCTATAAAATGATAATATATACATTTTTTTCAACTTAAAAAGACTCATTCATTCCAAATAACTTTAGCCTAAAATATAAACATTGATTTTGGTGTATAACTGTATAGTTACGTGATTATCTTTCAAGGGACTAAAAGTATCAGTATCGATATCGGTATTGATGAAAAGTATCACAAACTACTGGTACTGTATCAGCAGGAAATTTACGGTGTCGCCCACCCCTAGTTTAAGCTTGCAAAGGTGTGCAGGTATAAAGAGGCTGTTTAGGCTGTATATCCGTCCTTTTTTGAGTTACAGACACAGAAAAATAAATAAATATTTGTTATTTTCAAGTGTTTTTTGGCCAGAATGTCACAACTTTCCTACACACCTCTTCTGACCTTTTAAAACAAAAAAGTATGGCTTTGTATTAAGTTCGCTTTTAATTTTAAATTTTTACGTTTATATTATTTAAAACTTATTTTTGAATTTTATTATTTAATTAGTATTGTTTTTTTTATTAATGTTTTTCCTTTTGTTATTTTTCCCTGCATTTATATTATAATTAAAAATGACATTATTAAGCGCTTATAACAACATAATTGTTTTCTATTGTTGAAGTAATCAGCTAGAAAGATTCATGGTGAGACCCATGTTTACGTAGCGTATCCAAACTGAAACATGTAAACATGTAAACACAACAACTTTGTGTTTGTCACAAATGAGCAGCACATTTTTATGGGTGCAGTTGATAAAATAGATTCAAGGCATCATTTTTGTTTAAAATTAATTGTTTCAAGTACAATATATATTTTCTATTTGCTCATTTTACTTGACACAACTATGAAATCTGAGAAATAACTGATTCCTGTTGCTAAACTGAAGAGTTTCCTGCAGCCGCTCTGCATTTCTTTTGTTTTGCCGACATTAATCTACGGCGCTCATGGAAGTGAGATTCCCAAACGCTGTTGATGGATAATGAACATTTCACACCCCCGTGCGTCTGCACCTCTGAATCCCGGCCATGTGAGTCACCGGTGATATGTGTGAAGTGCACTTTACAGACCACACACGCAGATTAGCTGCCGGGGCATTAGCAAGCTGTTGTGAAAATCTCCAGCCGGGTTGACCTGGGGTCCCGTGAGCTGCAATGATTAAGCATTTGTGATGTTTCAGTCTTAAATTTGTGTGTTGGTTTATAGGTGATCTGATGAACACGAGCAGGAATCTGTTAGAGATAACAGCCGGGGACCGGGAAACAAATGCTGGAGTTACTTTGCTGGCATTACAGCAGTTTGATGTGCTCACGCTTGTCAGAAATTGGATATCACAAAAATTATTGTTGCTTCAGGTTGTAATTTTGCTAAAACCATGTTGGACTCCGTAGTTTTCTCTGGATCCCCGCCGAATCCAACAAGTGATGACACGTTTGGCCGCATGTCATCTAACCGCATGTCTGGTGTTCAGAAAACAACGTGGGCTTTTTAGATAATTGGAAGACCTTCTGGGGAAAACCTGGTCTATTAGAAGAGATGGGATTCAACCCACTTTGGATGAAGCAGCTCTCATATCTGGGTGTTTATTTGATTTCGGGCACTTTTGCATTTCTTTTTCCTCAAAAACAGAATGTCGATAAAACATAAAATATCACAATACCTTCCCAAATTAAACTTACCTGAACTGTCATCAATCTGTGAGTCAAAATCTAAATATATCTTTATACATTAAAATAAGAATTTATTTGAAAAATGTCTCTTTTGGTCAGATACCCCATAGAAACGTCACCGTTGGCCTGATGGTAACAACATTTTACAGTTTTTAGCTACCTGTGTTAAACTAGCAGAGTTACCATAAATAATTGTTTAGTTACATAGAATAGAGCTGTACAGTGTTTTTATATGGATAAAGTTTTTACACAAAAATCTTTAGATATTCAACGGGGATGTATCATGTTTTTCAAACGTTCCAAAAGTCAACTACAGGCAAATATAAGCTAAATGTGTTCCCCTCACCACTATAGAAACTAATTTGGTGTTAAATATGCGTCTCTTATGCGTCTAACATCCAACACGGAAGTAAGATGGCTGACTGCACTAAACCACTGAAGCGCTTGACTGGGGCTGCAACGATTAGTTGATTAATTGACTAATTGTTGACTATAGGTGACTAATTTCATAATCAACTTATCGTTAGTCATTTATATGCTTTGTTTTCCCTCTCAAAATTGCCACTGTACCTTCCACTGCCTTGTCCGTCTTTCTGTCTGGTCATCTTTTGTTGAATAGTAGGGCTGGGAAAAAAAAAATCGATACACTGAAATATCGCGATATTTTCATTTGCAGATTTCATATAGAGATTCAAAAATGCAATATTGATCTATTTTACCAACGAAATCTCGCAAGATTTGATAAGATTACGGTTAAATCTTGCGAGATTTCACAAAAACTCCACGAGATTTCGTGACTGAACAACGAAATCTCACAAGATTTCATTAGTAAAATAGATCTATACCACATTTTTACATATCAATATATCAGCATATGAAAATATCGCGATATTTCAGTGTATTTTTCCAATGGATTTTTTTTCCCAGCCCTATTGAATAGTTTATTGACATAAATAAACACACACTACCAGTAAAAGTTTGGACATGTTTTCCCATTAGATTAAATGAGAAAGTGTCCAAACTTTTGACTGTTACTGTAAATATGCTGCAGTTTTCGCATGATCTGATTAATAAACTAATCGACTAAATAATCGGTGACGTATCAATGATCAAAATAATTGTTTGTGACGGCCCTACCCTCAACCAATCTCGACATTTTTTACGCCCATTGATGTCGCCCGGAACAGACACAGATTCTGAAGGGTCACAAAATTAGTTTTAACACCGGCTTCGTAACTCATGTGGACACTATTTGTAAACATTGATGGATAATCGGACTCTGATCGGTGGAATAAAATAGACCAGCCTGTTATGGAGCTGTATGCGCTCGACCCAGAGTCTGATATGGAGTTTAAGTACACGCAGTACCACAGAAGTACCACAGAGACCCCTGACAAGTAAGTAAATAAGCAAACAAGTCATAAGCTACCAGTTAGCATTGAGCTGGGAGATGTTTTCACTCACCGGTAGTGTTGTTTGTCCGTGAGGCGTTTTTGTGGTGGGAGCTGTGTCAGGTTTGAGACGTAATCCCCCTGAAAAAAACATTTCACTGCCCGAGATTCATGAAGTTGTCAGGAGTGAAGTTCACACACAAAGTTGAGTTTTTTTTCTGCTCCTGAAGATAAAATCGTCACCACTTCTGGCAAGTTGATTCATTGTCCAGTACAACAAATACCTCCCCCCTGCCCTCCTTCCGTCCGCGAGCAATGAGACTGGGCCAGCGATTCCCTTCTTCCCTTTTCTCGCCCACTTCTCCCGCCTCCGCTATCGAGCTCCCTGTCCATGCCACTACTTCCTCTCTTCCCTCCCCCTTTTCCCCTTTTCCCCTCTATGTAACCCCACTCCTCTTCCCCCACCTCCGACTATCCTCCCTCAGCGGAGTGATCCTCCCGCCTCACTCTCTCGATCGCGCGCCCCTTCCAGACCCCCCTGTCGCCCCTGCCCTACATGGCTCATCTACAAAGGTGCGCTTTCCTTCTCCCCCCCCGCTGCCTGTGCTGCAACTACCCTCTCTACTCTCTCTGCCTTCCCCCCTCCCGACTCCCTTTCCCCTGGTGTTAAGTGGTGGGTTTGTGACTGTGGTTAAAGCATCCAGTTATCTCTGAGTAGAAAGTTTTCTGCTCTCTTGTCTGGACTATAACAGTGTGAAACGCATACAACAACAGATGTCTTCATCTTACAGAATGACAGAAACAATCCTGGATTCAGTTCAGCCCAAAACAAAACAGAAACACATGTCACCAGTCCCTGAATGGAATATTTGGCATTTTAAACTGGTGCTTATCCAGATGTCCACTGCTGACAGTAAAGGTCTGCAGAACCCACCGGGTTTCTCTGTGGGACACTTTTATGTCCACATTAACTCTCAGAATGAAAGCTGCACCTTTGGGTTCAGGCTTGTTCGTGCTACTGCTAATGTTTTGTTCGGGTTGTCTTGTGAAACGAGGTGGAGGGTCTGAACAGTCAGATATAGTCCAGACCGACAGGTCTCTATTTGGGACGGAGGCCAGACTGGCACCCTGTGGCTGCGATAAGAGGCTCTGTCTTGGCATAAGCTCAACATATCGGGACTAGCTCCATATGGATGACTGGTATCCAGCTCTGAAATATGTACTGCCTCAGATAAAATATTTTTAGTTTTCTTTATTTTAAACAAAAGTAATCTTATCTAATCTTAGTATTTATTCCTGAATCTTTTCGTTAGAAATTTATCCGTCACCTCAATGTTAATCTACTTATAGAAGGACTAACGGCTTCATTAATACATGTAGCTCCTGCCCTCCATGACGTGGTTTATCTTTGCTCACAGCTTGAAGCTTTTAGCCTCACAAACGACTTAGACAGTAACTTATTTCTTGATTAACGCAAAAGAAAAGATCACATCAGCTACATTACACCTGAGCCATTTCTGAATATTTACCACAGCAACTGCACAATAGGTTAAAGGTCGTCTACTGGTTAGCTGAACTGGAAACAGAGCTGCCGTGCACGGCCACATCATCGCTGTGTGGGGTAAAAGGAAACAAAGGAAGGAGGGATTCAGTAGGGGAGAAATGATTCAGCAGTCACAACTGCAACAACCATGCCTCGTACTTAAGCGATGGGATTAGCCACAGGAATCCGAGTAAGCCTTTAACAGCCTCACGCAGACCCTTTAACCCTGCAACCCCCATTTGCCTCACTGGTGTCTCGTTTCCAGTTGAATCTCACCATTGAGATGTGGTCCTGTGGTTAACCTGATGTCCAGCTAGACCTCTTAATCCCAGTCTGTCTCCAGTATATTCTTTATTTGATTAATTCCCCTAATGAAATGTTTCCCTTTGCCGTCTCCGGCAGCCTTGCTGACTTTTTTAGCTCCTGTTTTTGTTTGTCCTTATCCAAACAAAGACCCTGTACACTAGCTGGACATTCTACAGGGAGGCGGTGCAGATTAATGCAGATGGAAGATTTTTTTTTAACAGTAATAAGGTGAAGCTCTTCTCACTTAAGGTCAGGTGGCCAGTAAACCAGTGAATGCAGTTTTAACGGTAGTATCCAGAGTTTTTCCCTGTTTTTGTTTGTAAACACTATTCAAACTGAGCGCCCGTCCCAAGCAAGAGAACCTAACTGCAGTTACAGTGACCGACAAGGGCGCCGCCATACATCCAATCCATACAGGAAGTGTCAAGCGGAAGTCAGTTAAATACCACCAAGAGTATCTATCTGTGGCTTGCAAACAGATGCGTGTGGTGTAGTCGGGGTGGTTAGGGTAAGGAGAAGGATTAGGGTAAGGTTTAGATTTTAGTAAGTTACACGAAGAAGAAACTTCCGATTGGGACTTCTGGCGTGGATTGGATATATGGCGACGCATCGTGACTGCAGTTTGGTCCCTCTCCTCCCAAGGGGCAAACTCCGCTGGAGAAAAGTGAAACCCTGAAGTAAAAAAAATGTAGTTCTATCTTCATCTGCTAGGGGCTGGCTCCAAAACATCCTCATAGACTCCCATGTTAAAAAGGCAAACTTTACCGCAGGGAATAAACATGTTTACAGAATGGTTAAAAAAATCATTTTAGTTTTAATAGGTCAAATTTACCATCATGTCAACTGTGAGGGAAGTGATTTTTTTTTTAATAACTCATCCATTAAGATGTTATTTAATCTTGAAATTACACATAATTAGGGGCGTGTCCTTTTGATTGACAGGTGGCAGACCAGGTGCTGATTTTAGCGAGGGAGGCTAACAGTTAGCTCCCTGCTTGCTCCCAGGAAGGCCTGAGCCTGAAACAGAGTTGCACAACGTTGGTTTTTAGCTGGTTTACAGCAAGTCTGAGTGTGCCTTACCTTTAAAGACCCACAACGAAACTGTTAGACCTTAAAAATCTGCATTTCTGACTCGTTTTGATGGCACACCAACATTCATTATGCGCATTTTGAGCTGTCATTGCCCAGCGGCGTCCAGAGGCTCAGAAACTGCACTATGTAATTTTTGCGTCTGGGACGGGGCTGTGACGTTGCAGCAGACTATTGGTTGCGCACCACATCATGTGCTGCACAGTGGCATGGTGGTTAGCACCGCAGCCTCACAGTAGGAAGGTTGCTAGTTCAAGTCCCAGCTGGGGAGGGGGTTCGAACAATTCCAACCGTGGTCTTCCTGTGTGGAGTTTGCATGTTCTCCCCGTGTATGCGTGGGTTCTCTCCCTTGTACTCCGGCTTCCTCCCACCGTCCAAAGACATGCATGTTAGGTTAATTTATCACTCTAAATTGTCCCTAGGTGTGAGTGGTTGTCTGTCTCTCTGTGTTGGCCCTGAGACAGACTGGCGACCTGTTCAGGGTGTACCTTGTCTCTCGCCTGATAATAGCTGGGATAGGCTCCAGCAACCCCCATGACCTTGAACTGGATAAGCGGTACAGAAAATGAATGAATCATGTTGGATTTGGCAAAGAAACGTAAGAAAACATTACCAGAGGAAGAGAGGAAAAGAAAGAGAGAAAGGGACAGAACAAAGTAAAAATAAGACTGTCTTTTACTGGCTGGAGTGAATCACAGTACAGGTATGCGGCTTTGCAGCAGCTAGATGATCTACTGTTTAGGCTATAAAAATATACTTTTTTTTTCTTCTTTTTTTTTTTTTTTACTTATGGCGAGGCAGCCTAGACCCCCCCCCCCCTCCAAGCAACCGCCAGGGACCCATAGCCATCAAGCTATAAAAATATACTTAATTATGTCGTTTCCAGTAAATGATGGACGCTACCCACTCAGGACACTCGGATTACGTTGGACAAGCAGTATGGAGGAATATTGACAAGTTTTTGTGGACTTTTATGGACCTTTTTGGTTCAGTCGCTGGTGAACTCAATTATATGAAAGTTGTGGGAAAACGAAAACCCCCCTGGATCTCCGGCTGCATTTGAGATTTTAAAAAAGTGCTCCAGAGTCTTACTCAGCATGGGGGTGAGTAGAAAATGAACGCACATTCTTCTGTGGGTGTACTATTCCTTTAATATGGTCATCCATCTGCTCTTAGGCAGATAGGTAAAGCAATGCCTATACACAAGTAATTTCTATTAAATCATTATTTATATATAAAACATTTAATTGTTCTGCGTATGTTATATTAGGATATTTCTGTTATAAATTTAACTAAAATACATGTCAATGAAATATAGTCATATTCATTGCAGCTCTAACATCTGCATCAAGGTTGGAGCCCCTTTATATCTTCATCATGTTGCCTTTATATATTCATGCTCAACTATGAGTTCTTTAGAGATGAGGGTTCAAGGTTATTTTATTTTGTCTATGAAATAAAACAACATAAACATTATACAACATAATAAATGTACAAAGTAAGACAACAACACTGAAATCACGTGTCAGGCAGAGCAGGAGGCAGCTATGCAGGTGGAGTAGGTGCCAGGTGGAGCTCAGGGGGACCAGAAAACTACTTGTTTACAACTGGCTAAACTGCAGCTGTCAGAAACCTGCGTAGTCTGGAAAGTGGATGATCATAAGACTCCGAAAAATCCCAATATGCCACATCTGAGTATGCAGGCCCAACTGCACGATAAATTAGGGTTTTTATCAGTCTAACGTCTTGAGAAGTGCAGGCTAATATGCTTAGCTGCTTATTACTGCTTCCTGGAAACTTCCTGATGGAAGCACACAGCCAATTTACTGTAATTCACCATCCAGCCTTTACTGTAGGAGACATCGGCGATGTTGAATTACATCTTCCTGTTGACCAAGTTTCATCCAGTGGTGCAGTCAGGATTTGGAGACAAAGTTATAATAGTTTTGTATTTTTCATTAGTTTCAGTTTTAATTTAGTTTTGACTCTTTGCTTTTCAGATCAGTTTTAGTTAGTTTTTTGAGCAGGTTTGCTAGTTTTATTAGTTTGTTTTTTTTAATGCTTAGCTTTAGTTTAGTTTTTAATAGTTTCAGTGTTATTTAAAAAAAATTTCTCTGTTTTTTGTAAATTAGGTATTTGTCTGGCATGATATTCTAAATCATCAGAGAGTAATATATACTAAAAACTCAACACGATACAATTTTAAAAATGTATTCAGAGGACACATGAGCAGCCATCCACGAACAGCCCACAAGATACAGTAGCAGCTTTACACTGCAAAAGTTCAGTCTAATAACCAAGTCTTGGGCTCCTTATATTCAACAAAAAACTGTCCAGAATGTGAATGATTATTAATCTAGTTTTAAGGGTAAACGTCTTTTATTTCTTACTTAGTAAGTGAATCTTAAAATTGATATTTTATTTGCATATTAAAGGTTGAATATGGAACATTTTTATTAAAAGCTATATTAAAAAAAAAAAAAAAACCTCCAAAGTTCGTTTGGGGGGGGGGGGGGGGGGGGGGGGGGGTACAGAATGAAAGTACAACATTTCCTAGAAAAATTATATTTAGCCTAAAAATAATTATAAAATAATTTTTTAACGGGTTCGATAATGGCATTATGTTTACGTCTATAAGCCAATACACGCCGCCATTGCGGGTTGCCAAATACGATCTCTGTGTGGCAACAGTAGTGTTGGACACAGTTAGGCTGCTAAAGGGAAACAGTGGAGACAACGAGTGAGGCAGCTGCTTCAGAGCCCTGGAGATACTGTTATCTGTTTCTGAGGAGGAGTGACCTGAGAAGAGCAAAAACCTGAGTAAATCTAGGTGAAGACTTCACTAAATGGACCCACATAAACATTTTCCACGGAGTCAAACACTGAAATGGCGACTCTCCTCCTGGATCGGTAAGCTAGCTTGTTTGCTAACGTGGCTAAGATGAGCTGTCAGTTATAAACTCCTCTCCTCTCCTCTGTCTATGGGTTTTTCAATGTTAAGTTAGCATTCATGCTAATCGGTAGTTGTGTGTGCATTTAAAGGGAGACGCAGCACTGGTTTTCATGGACACAAAGTAATATTTGCTCATATGTAAATAAGAATCCAACTCATTTGAGTCAAATCAATTTGATAATTAATAATTCGTTCATTAATTCGTATATTTGTATTTCAGTTTCAAAGTACTTCTCATATGTCCAAAACATCTACTGGATCTATCTGCCAAACAAGAAGTCACGTGAAGTTCCAGTTAAGGCAGAATATCTGTTTTAATAAAATGAAAATAAAAGTAGTTTTTGTCTGTTTTGGCTGGTTTATAAGTAGGTTTATCGTCCATTTATCGTTACCGAGGTGAACTGCTCAATATTGATATTTATTTTTGGCCATTATCGCCCAGCCCTACCTTCACTGTAAATACGCCTGAATGAACAGGCTGCTGGTGCGTTACATTTAAACTCCTGCACCGCCCGGTGATGCTGTATACAGCACTGAGCTGCGTGCAGGACGGGGCGGTCCATTTAGGGCAGAATCAAACCACCCGCTGGTCATAAAACTGTAACTGACAGGAAAACCACGCAGAGGAAAAAGAGGTGCATCTCTGGCCAAAGAGAGGGGCAATGTTGGCCATAGCTGTCATGGCAGCATGCTGCTGCCATGTCGGTGTAAAGGAAACATTTAACCCATCCCTGATCGGGATTTAACAGCCGATTCCGATCGAGTCTGAAACCACGTGACCGGGCCTGATTTCCGATCACGTGATCGGATCGGGATCCCTATAAAAGAAGCCTTCACCAAACTTCATTCAGGTACATGCGGGTTTGGAGGTTGGTGGGTGTTGTGCTGTTCCTTCAGAAATGTTGCCTTACAAGAAAGGATTTTTAGCAAATTTGAAAAGAAGGCCTCCTTCAGTGTTGCTGCAGAAGTTTTCTTTTAAACCCATTTGTTCAAAAACCCAGACCTGTATTAATCCATGTTGAATGAAGTCAGACATGCTAGCACGACTCACATCATGTATCAGCTCAGCTCGGGAGGGGGGGGAGGCCAGCGGAGTGGACGGAAAGGGGAGGGGGAGGCTGTTTGCTTGATAGTGTGCTCTAGTTGGATTAAATGAAATACGTAGAATGATAAAACTATAGGCGCATTCGAGGTTCTAAGAGCACAGTTCCTATAACTACGCCTCCCGAGTTTAGTTATAAGAACTACCCTTCGCCTTCAGTGTGTGTTCGCACTTTATGAAAGAGGACCTCGTTAGGCCATGTGTGACACAATCGTTGCAACAGAGACAAATTTATGCCCCAGCAGATCTGATACAAAACTGAGGTTTCTCATCTCTTTTATTCAAAGCTATTATAAAAGCTAACACCCAGCTTTCCCCTTGTTACAGCACATTGAGATGCGCCCGGACACTTAAGTGGCCGGTCCGTCTGCCAAGTATCCGGGCGTCAGCCGCAGATTCTACTGCTATGCTTTGCAGCTGTATTTGGTCATTAAATTAATATGAAAATAATTGCTTTTGGACATTTCTAAATAGTTATCGATTCGGGTCGTGCACCATTGTGATCGATTTAATATTGAATGCTGTACACTACTATTTTAAGAGTTCTTGTTGTTATTACGATCTCGGTAAACAGTTAAACAGCTGAGACTTTTTAAATATGGCGGGGCCGGAAGAAGCGGAGCTCACCCAATGGGCCGAGCTTACCAGTTCTACCAATCACCAAACACGTGCGTATTTCAGTTCCTATGGAACCCCCAAAAGACCCTGCCTCGGAGTAGGAGCTAAAAAGGTTCTAGGAACTGAGGTCCGCGGTCCTAGTACCTATATGTCCGAATGCGCAAAAAAACGCCCTGGTTCCCGAAAAGGTTCTAGGAACTCCAAAGGTTCCTACAGTCAGAAAGCACCTCATGTTGAATGATGAGCTGCTGTCTGATTCAGCCACTTTTGAACAATGAAACAAAGCTGACAGACCATAAACAGGGACTTTGTTACTCACTCTGGACATTCATATGGCCTCATCAGTGCACAACAGATCATATTATACTCCCCAAAACTACAGAAAAGTGAAATTTGATGTCATGGCACCTTTAACGAAAATGTTTTTTCAATTTTAGTTTTCATTTTTTCGTTGGTTTTGTTAGTGATCACATTAGTTATCATTCAGTCTAGAACTGAACAAATTTGTAGACTGAAATGTGACAAAGTTGTAGCTACCGCATATTATGATGTAGAACTTGTCATGATTGTGAATTTGGAACTTTTCTCTTTATCCATTTAAACATTTAAACATTTATACCAGCAGACTTCAGAAAGCTCTTATTCAGTTTCTCATGTTTTAAAAAAATGCATGAATAAATCAGTTTTTCTCTTCAGTTGTGGGATTTTATGACTTTATGTTTTTTCAGAGCCGACACATGCCGACTTCTGATGTCCTGGAATCAAGCTGCAGCTGAACCATGGTCATTCTGCAGCAGGTAGGTCACGTTGAACACAAACACGTCAGTCTGCTTCATTTGTCTGTTTCAGTTTTCATTCTGCGGGGTGAATATTTTCATAGTTCTCACAGTAACTTCCGACTTTGCTGTACACAGTTTTAGCTCACATGTTATAAGTAAGATTGTTATTGATGTTTGAAAGGGGGAAATTTAACAATCATTGCTGCATTTTAAGGTCTCAACACAAGCTGAGAAACAGGATTTTGCCAGAGAGAAGGAAAACTTGCTTGCTATTTGTGTAGTTTTTAATAATTGCATTTTGTCTTCTGAGCGACATTGTGGTGAATTATGGCTGATAACTGTTAGGTTTCCTCTGCACATGGTCCTACGCTGGATTTTTACTTCCGGAAAGATGGAAATGAAAGATAGAGAGAGGGCTAAAAGCTGCACTTGTCGGGAAGCAGCAAGGACCCGGGAATTCAGCCACATACAAGAGAAGTCTGCAATAATGTTTACTGAGACTGAGCTTGTTAAGTGGGAAAGGTCAAAGACTCCAGGGGCAGCAGCCAGGCCGTATGCTGAAATAAAACTGAAAGTCCAGGATCCAGAAACATGGTCAAAAACAGGCAAAGGTCGATACACAGGTGGGCAGACGTCAGGTACTTATCTCAGGGGAGCAGGCAAGATTCGGTAGTCAAAGGCTGAGCACGGGTCGATATCCAGGAAGGCAGATGGCTGTTTAGGGTGAGGCAGGAGGGGGATCCGGGACAAAAACCAGGTTGGCAACGTGGAGCAAAAAGCTAGAAAAATGCTGGACTCGAACAGGCACATGGCAGTCGGTAATCTGGCAGAGAGAAAGGGACTGGGGAGAGCTGTTGTAGAGGCATGAACCGGTGGAACCAGGAAGCAATCAGGTGGAAAACACAGGAGTGCTGAATCAGGCTGATTAGGTCTGGCTGCAGGAATGTAAGTCATGACAGCACTATTGAACTTCGACAGATTTTCACTCCTAATGACGCCTAATTCAGCACCTGCCCTGCATCCTGTCTCTTCTCTGAGATCTCCCCAGCCTGCAAAAGTCAGTCTGTTGACTCTTTACTTACCTATGGAAGCTGAGAGAGGTCATGGTCGCATTTTTTTTTAAAAACACCGTTTCCTCGAGATATCGATATAATTATCTCGTTATCGCGCCACTTTGTCTTCCAGGATTCTCCTTCTATGCTTGCTTTGCCAATCAGTTTCAACACAAAACATAGTATTTTCTGAACAATGCTGCTGGGGTGGATAACATCCATTGTTGTTTCGTTTGCAGAAACACTGGTGTGAGTGTGAACTAGTTGAGAATGGCAACATTGTTGGGCCCAACCGAACCATCGACCGGACTAACAGGTGTGAAAGCACCCGAAAGTCATCCTGTAAAAGTAGAAGGGTGGAATTGATGTGAAGGTCTCTGTGCAGATAAACACTTGTGGGCGGATATTTGCCCGGTTTACAGGACGCCCGTGCACTTTCAGCGAGTACGTGGGCCTCCTCACCAGGCAACCAGGTGAATGGATCCAGCAGCCCACAGCATGTTGTTTCCATTGTCCAGTGTCTGCATGTTTTCAGCAAGTGCGAGGAAGAAGTTTGACCCAAATCCCTCAGACTTTTTGAGTTGGTTTCAATCCCTTAAACGGAGTGAAGACTCAGCAAAATATTTTATGTAGTTGATATTGCTGCAAATGTCAATTCTCCAAAGAAAATAACGTCACTTTTTACAGCGGAGGATTGTTTTGGTATGCGAGACTTCCCTCCTCAGTAAAAGGGTTGGATGCAGTAATGATATGCAGCTTTACCTGGAGACCAAGTTGACTTCATTTTGATTGGCCACAACCTTATTTGGCTCCCCCCCCCCCCCCCTCCTAACCTTATTTGGAAAGTAGGTCAACCTGCCCTGATGGTTGAAGTTTGCTAAAAAGCTGTTTATTAGCATCATGGGCACTTCAGACAGTGAACTATGTTTATCAGACAAGAGAACTTTTAGAAAATGAATATACTTGCTGGTAATGACAACATTGTGGGGACCTCCTTTAGTGTTGCTAGGGCAGAAGTTTTTTTTATGCTGCCTTCATGTGGTATTGTATTTATGGTAAATACCTAAAGTCCAACGTAAAAATTGTAATTGAACACCCACTCAAATTATAGTTTCCACTGGAAAGCTGGAAAAATTTTATGATGTCCGAGTTACCTAGATGAGGTAAACTTTGATTTTTGTTATTTAATTTTGTTATTTTCTAGTCTGCATAATTCTGTGATGTACGGTTGCCATTTAAACTTAGTTTTGTTTTTAAAAATACAGTTATTGTTTGGTTAACCTCCTCCAGGAGCAAATGCTAGCAAGTCTAGCTACTAGCTAGACAGCTTCCCAGGGCCTGAAATTCACTTTTTAAAATGGGGGGGAATTCCCCCCTTATATACCTAACATGGGGGGGAATTATAAACTTTGGGGGGGATGTTACTTGATACTCTTTGTTGGCTAACTCATACCTCAGATTAATATGTTGCTTTAATTTGCTCTTGTTCGCCTTTCATAGCTGCCATCTTAGGTGGCTCTTGCTGATCTTGTATCCATACTCTTTCCCTGATTGGTCCCTTCTGCTTCATCTCTTTCTACTTAATAACACAGGGTCTAAAGGAAGAAGACATTTGTCAACATGGAGAACTGTCTCAGAAGAAATTCTACCATTTTTTAGCTTAAAATGTTGTGCTATTCTGGACAATTACATTTGATGCTGTGCCTCTTTATCTCTTCTATGGGTCATCTGAGCTGCATCAGTGGCCATCTTTTCTCTCATCTCCATGCTTTACTCTTTTCTTGTTCCTGACAAATCCTTAATTTGTCAACTCTTTCTCCATCTCTTTGAGCTGCATCAATCCTTGAACCTTTTGGTGATTCCTTATCTTGTCTCCATCCTCTTTTTTCACAGGTCTCTGTGAGCTTCATATCTTTCCAAAACAACTTGAAATGATGATTAAAAAAAAAAAAATCAAACTGCTCATATGAACAGTCTTTACTGGAATAAAAAAAATCTAAACTATATACATTGCATTTGATTGCTCTTTGAGCTACACCAGTCTTTCTGATGGCTCATTCCTCCATACTCTGCTCGATCCTCTGTCCTCTCTGTTCTCTGTCTCCTTTGCTTCATTTCCTTCCACTTGATAAGAGCTCTGTTGAAATTAAACTGCTCTTGAGGAGGGCCAAGCTCTGAAATGAGCATCAGATTGGTGAGGTTTGTGGTCATCAGTGAATTTCTGAATCTTGTTTTGATCCTGTTTTGTGTGCTGAATCCACGTTCACGTGACACACTTGCAATTGGTATGACCAAAGCAATTTTAATCAGTTTCTCCATTTCAGTGAACACACCACTGTGTTCACTCAAGACAGCTTCTGCAAACTGTTGAAAGGAAAATGAGGCATACAGGTCACTGGAAACCATAATTTGCTTTAGTGTTGCAAACTCTGACCTTGCATCCTTTGCACTCACATTGCTTGAGAAATGTGTCAGTAGCTTGTCAAGCTTGCCTGCACCATACTGAGAAAAATTCTCAGACTGCTTTGCCACAATGGCTTTTTTTGGCTCAAAAATTGTGAACAATGACAGAACATTCAGCGTGTCAGAGGGGAATCTTCTGTCAATTTCTCTTATCAAGGATCCAACATACCTGCTCTTCATGTCATCAAAGGCTGGTTTTTGAGTGTGGCAGTCAAAAACTTTGTCTCCTTTAAACTTGGTACCTTGAAGTGAGCTGAAGAACTCCTCTTCTGCAGGGCCAGGGTGGACTATTACTTCTCTTAAAGCCTCTTTGGTACTTTCAACCATTGGCTGGGCTGTGGAGAAGTCCAGATCTTCTCTTTGAAAATGTTTTGACAGTAGGACAACATGCATCAGTATGTCCTTCATCATGTGACAAAGAGCCACAAAGTTGAACTGTCTGACAGCCATCAGTAGACCTTTTGCTTTGTCAGCATCTTGAGTATCAGAGGAAGCCATGTGCTCCAGGACATCTCTCAGGGATTTCAGCGATCTACACACTACTGACACTGCATTGTGAATTGACAGCCACCTCACTGTATGTGGTTGGGTGAACTTCAGCTGCGGTTCATCCAGCTGTTTCTGCAGTTCATGCAGCTTGTTGCTTCTGACAGCAGAGGTACTGAAAAATGAAAAAATTGACCGCAAATCCTGCTGAAACTTTTTCACCTGTGGCACAGAGCTGGCTGCATCACTAGCAGCAAGTGCAAGACGATGAGCTGTACAGTGCACTCCTACCAACTCTGAGTTGTATTCTTCTCTAAGTTTTTTAATAACTCCTTGGCGGCATCCCATCATAACAGCAGCTCCATCGGTACAGACTGCAGCAAGTTTTTTTCCATCCAAATCTTTTTCTGTCAACACTTGCTTCACATCTTCAACTATTGTATCTGCTCTTCCATCTGCAATCTCAGAGTTCTTAAACAGTTTAGTTTTGATCTTGTTGTCTTCTATGTACCTGACATAGGTAATGAGTTGCTTTTTGTTACTGATGTCCGTTGATTCATCCAGTATTAATGAAAACACTGGACTTGTTTTCACAGCTTTGTCAATATCTTCCACAAGTGTATTTCCCAAAAGTCTTGGGGATCATTTCACAGTTGCTTTCTGGCATTAACTGTAGCTACGAAGCCTGGGTTTCAGTGTTGTGCTTTTTAAAGCTCAGGACACTGGTGTTTTTCATGGAACTTAACCAGATGACTAAATTTTGCATTTCCAGTCTCTTTCTGCAATAAAGTAGGCCGTTTTTTAAAAGCCCCTTCGTTTCCTCTTCACACTGCAACTGCGCATCCTCAATGGCTTTGACCATCACATTTTTTGCTGAATCTGCCTCACGTTTTCTCTTAACAGCTGCTGTGTGAGAAACGGCATCTGAGTGACGGCGCAAAGTTGACGTTTTGTAGCACCGACTTATAAAAGGCACCGTACCATACATTTTACATAAGGAGCAGGTCATTTCTCCATCGTTGTATTCAAGCCACGGGTATAATCTAAGCCAGTTAGTCCGGAATTTATCTTTGGGTTGCTTGGCAACGTTATCATCACTGATGCTCCTTGTTTGAGGATCCGTGTTACATGGATCGGTGCACACATCACTGGGTGCTGCGTCGCCATTAGCGCTGGTTCTTACTTCAAAAGCTTTTTTCGGAGCTGGTTCCCCTTTGGATGCTGTTGAGGTGATTTTCCGTTTTAACCAGCGGTCCATGTTTGGGTTTAATTACAGTTAAAAGCATTAAATCCGACAACTGTTCGTTTGCTAGCAAGAAATCCCGCGACAGCTGAGGGAGCTCGAACCGAAGGGAAGAGAGGGCGCCAAGTGCATCTTCTTCTTCGTGACAGTTTTAATGGTTTCTTCTTCTTCAGTTTAGTGTTATTTAGTTGTCTTCTTTGTTTCTAGTTTTATAGCTGTGATCATGGATACAGTGCACACGCGGGCATCGCTGATCACTAAACAGTGATCATAATATTACATGCGGGAATTTCCCGCATCATAAGAGCTCGACTTGCGGGAATGCATGATATTATGCGCGATTCCCGCAATCCCGCAGTGAATTTCAGGCCCTGTTTCCAGTGATTTCACTTCATTATTGACAACAAATCACATGAACACAACGCACTGGCACCCACCACTTAACAAGTGGAAAGTATGATCTTTCCCATACCAAGGCAGCATAAATCCACTTGTTCAGAAACCTTCAACTTAAATTTACCCATGTTGATCTCAGAAATGGCCAGACATGTTCGCCGAATTGCTTATTTGGTGGAGGGGATGGGGGTTTTTAGCTTAGTGCTGGAATGGAGAGAGGAGGGGGAGGCTGTTTGCCCGTGTGTTGAATTGGAGAATTTGAATTACGTAGAATGATAAGTTGCTGTCTTATTCAACTGTTTTCTAAGAAAGAAACAAATTTGATCATTCATGAATAGGGACTTTGACACTTACTCTTGAGACACCCCCATGGCCTCATACTCTAGTACACCACAGATCATATTAGACCCCAAACCACAGAAAATTGAAATTTAGTGTCTTGGCACCTTTAAAAGTATTGGTCTTGGTATTTTCCTCA